>JAVCKU010000059.1:1508583-1519641 GCA_032273985.1 Hypsolebias coamazonicus | reverse complement strand
GCCTGTTGTTTGTTTGTTTGTACAGCACTTTGGTTGGCCTTGTTGCTGTTTTAAGAGCTCTATAAATAAAATGGTATGGTATGGGTATGGTATGGTAGATAAACTCGTAAATCAATGTCTGGTGGAGTATGACTGTATTACAAGACTCAGGACATACTGTATCTCAGGAATGAGGCCAGCTTCTTCCAAAAGATTTTGTAGAATTGGTTTGGGAATCCATCTGGACCTGGACTTTCACTGCTTTGGACTGTAGCCTCAAGCTCTATTGTCATGATAGGGCGGTCCAGTTCCTCATCCAGATTCTGATTCAGAACATGAGTGAGAGAGCTGAAAATGGGACATGAATCTTAATGAACCATTTGGAAATCAGTGTGTTTTCCTAACAACACATAGATAAAAGTGGATGAGACTACCTGTTTGATGATGACGGGTTTTTATTTACCCGTACGAATATTGCTTTTACATTTATTCTTCTTTGTTGGTTGTATATGATCTTTCTACTGTCTAATTGCACTTAATCCAGAGAAGGCACGCTCTGCGGTGTTACTGCCAAGCCATGCAGGTGTACAAGGAGAGAGGCTGGTCTTTGGCCGAAGATCATATCAACTTCACGATCGGTCGCCACTCTTTCACCCTGGGCCAGCCAGAGAATGCAGTAACAGCTTTCAGACAGATCTTGGTCAATGACAGCAGACAGACAGCTACACAGCAGGCTGCCTTCCTTAGAGAGTTCCTCTATGTTTACAAGGTAAGGGACACGTGCTTCCTTACTGTCACACTTCATTTTTGTAGTTGGGCATCTATTCTGACCAGCAGAATAAAAATAAATGCAGAAACTCTGTCATTCATTGTCACAAGTTATGATGTTATGGGTTTTTCAGATCGAATGCTTCCAAGATGGTACTGCACACTGGAACCCATTCCCTTTTATTGCATGCTCTGTGACAAGCTTCAAATTGACTGAGCAAAGCACAGTGCGATGCTTGCAAAAGATCAGGGGCCTCGTACAAAGGGTGCATACACAGGTCTCTCTTGTAAATGAGTCCTCGTGACTCAGTGAGACTAACCTGTATAAATAAAGGTTGAACGAATACACGCAAAAACATGTACCCCCTTTTTCATGCAACATTTCAGATGCTTCAAGAATTAAATGACCGTGGAAATGTGCTCAGCCCCACACCAACTTCATGGCTAGTGTACACACGTTTCTATGGTAACTAGTCCATTGGCGACACTTTAGAGGTGATACAGGGAAACTGTTAATGATGTGAAAACTAATATTGTACATACTGGACACACATGATGAACAATTAATACATCCACATGTATGAAATCACATGAGTGGACATAAAAGCATGCACAAAGTGGTGCAGAAATGCCTTTAACAAGAACGGCTGTAGCCTTATTAGAGAATATAATAAATGGCGCAATATGCAGAGAGCGTGTGTTTAGAGACATAGGTTTTCTGGACCACAGTGACGACTGGCTCATCAGCCACAGCTTCCAATCCTTTTGGAACTGTGCTTAAAGCTGTGGCTGGTTTTGGAGCATGGCAGCGAGGAGCAGTGCACTGCCCGTGCACAAACGGCTGCTGACCACACGGGGGTTCTTAGCAACAGGGGCATTCCAAAGGGAGCTAGCAGACCGACTGAGACTGTGTCAGTCGACCCTGGGCCGAGCCATGCCACCTGTGTAGGAGGAAGTTATCCGTATGTCCACCAGGAATATCAAATTACCCACAATGCAGTTGAGCAGGCCAACGTTATAGTGCAGTTTGCAACGACAGCTGGTTTTGCTAATATAATCAGAGCCATCGACTGCTATAAACTTGTTATAATAAAAGCACCATCGCAGGATGAATACATTTATGTTAACAGGAAGCATTTTCATTGAACCAATGTGCAAATTACATGTGATGCAAATCAGTTAACCAACATTGTGTCGAGGTGGCCTGGGTCAGCACACGATTTTTCATTCAACCTTTATTTAGGCAGGTTAATCTCATTGAGCCTCGAGGACTCATTTACAAGAGAGACCTGGTTCATTCATTCTAATGAACAGCATGGTTAGGAACAGACTACAAGCTGTTTTAACATTATAAACTGATTCTTTTACTAAACAAATTAAAGAAATTAAAAGAGTTCAAAGGCAACAAAGAGCTGTCACCTAAAATTACGTGTGCTTTTCTTAGAGTGTGACTGGAGAAAATGAAGGACGCCTACCTGAGCTACCCCTGCCCTTCATTCATAGCTCTGCTACAAGAGTCTTCTTTGGACATGAACGACGCCTCGCAGAAGGTAACTTAATGATTAACTAGTTTTAAGTACATCTAAGACTCATATCAGATTTTTTCATGACCATTTGAACGTGATAACTTTTAAAAAAATTACGTCCAACAACCCACAACTTTTTCATATGTGTTAGTGAATTGGATACATGTCATGTTTTTCAAAGAGACCTCAGTCTGAACGATCATGTCTCAGTTCACCCGATTTACGTCAGTGAGGAAGGGGTAACCAGCTCAATCCAAGTATTCATAATAATGATACCAACCTCACATAGTTTAAATTGTGGAACTCCACACGTCTTCAGCTGCAGAACAAAAGCCAAAAAAAGCCAACAAAAAATGCTTTGTCTTTGTTCTTTTAATTTCCTGTGTCCTGGAAGACTGAATCTACAGCAACATATAATACTAACCTTGGCGTTGGACTGTATTTATACTAACATGACAGGATCAAAACTTGAGTTTTTTACCTTCAGTGCATGACCACACACAAAAAAATCAGATCTGAACAAAAAAATTGGAATTAAGCATTAATACCTGCTGTGTGAACATAGAGGTCATTGCCTTATTGATTGTTTTGTTTGATACAAGCATCTCCAACACAGATTTTATTGAAGTACAGTTTGTCTGTTACAGCACTGATAATCTAACAGTCATAAGACGTTTACTGTAAATTAACAGAGAAAAGCCTGTTAAAGCTCTCCTGATAATAAAAAACCAACACTCTTAAATGGTTTGTAGAATAAAAAACCGTCAGTCTTGTGGTCTATGATTTCACACTGCTGTACCTCCCCAAGGGAAGCTGTGTGAAGAGAATCCACTGGGGGTCATGTCTGAACGACCCTGCTGAACAAAATGTTCTACAGAGAGGGAACGGTTTCTCCACAAATGTGATGTGCAGAACTTATACCTCATTGAAACTCCTTCTCTTCTGCACAGAGGAGTTTCTGTACCACACCGTGATGGAGACGTTGAAGACACTCTCCACTCTACCTCTGTTTAAAGTAAAGGTTTTGGTTGACATGTTTGAGATGCCGTGGTAGGATTCAAAATGCTGGCTGTGCATAGATAATCCAGTTTGACAGGAACCGGGCAGTGTAAGATACAAGCAGATATGATGTACGTCGTAGTACAGCTAATAACGGCAGAACAGTCTCAAAGTAAGGAAGTCAAGACGGCTTTATTTGTACAACTGAAATGAAAACCAGGTTGTAAGTCCAACTAAAACAGACTCCTGTTGAACAAGCCAGTTCCTTGACGTTGATAAACAGCTGCAGTAGCACAGTTGAAAGTGTAAATGTACCAAAAATAAAACTAACTCTCCTTGACCTTTTTATGGTCTATTTCTTTTTAGGAGAAAAGCAGGCAGCCACTCATGTGTCGTTGGATCAGGAGTTCGATCAGAGCTCATCAGCCATGTGGTGCCGTCTGGAGGAGCAGCTTGTGTCTTCAGCCAATCGTGGGATCGTTCCACCGAACTTCCAACCGACTCAGAGCTGCTTGAACAGTCAGACGGACAACCTCCGTCACCCACTGGCTGTGGTGGAGGGTGAGAGGTCTTGAGTGAAACAATGGAAATGAACCTTTGTGCCTCTTTATTATTAGTAAACAATTAGCATTGGACCAAATTTCCATTCTTATGTTCTGTTTGTACTCCCCTCTGCAGAACCAATCATAGTTGAGCTGACATTCAGGAATCCTCTAAAGGTTTCTTTGACCTTGTCCAATCTCTCACCTCTCTGGAAGTTTACTGCTGATGGGACCGTTTTAACAGAAAAGACATGTGAGCAGATCACAGGAGAGACGATCAGTAATGAGGAGGCCGCAGCTTTGCAGGTCGAAATGCTGAAAACTTCTTATTCTAATTGATCTTTGGTATTCAAATTGATTTTTAAATGATTTTTTTTTTTGTCTCTTCCGTGTCCTCGTAGACTTCACAGAAAGACGACATTGTCACGACTGAGATCATCAAAGATTTTGAGATTGGATCGGAAGAAACCAAAACGGTGAGAAGTGTTTGAACATTACTGCTGTAGACCTGAGATCAAACAGCAGAATATAGTTTAGAGTTTTGGGTTGTCCTCAGTCTCCTTTTAGTGGGTCGTGCATGAGAAGGTGTCCAGAAGGCACGGTCAGCTCTGGTGGAGTCTCACCTGCACTGGGACTGAGCTTGACTTTATACAGAAAAGAATGCAGGCAGCTTTTACTTTGTTATACAAGGACATCACAGTAGAAGTTGAAGTAATATCAGCATCACAAAGTAGTGCTTGAGCTTCAGCAATTCATAGACATCTGTGAAAAGCACATCTTCATGATGGAGTCTTTAGAATCAGCTGTGATTGACGCAGATTGTGTGAGACCTGTGTGTGGAGATAAACGGCTTGAAGACGAGAGAGTTACTAAAAATGAAAGATGATGTTGGGATTATTGAGCTAACATTAACATTCTCTTTAATCTCAGGCCAGACTGAGGCTCCTGCCACACAGAACAGGTCAGCTGAACATTGCTGGCATAGTTTACGACCTGACGTCATCTTTTGTTGGGGAAACAACTTCAAATGCTGAAGGTAAATAAAAAACACCTGATAAATGCTTCCAGTGTTGACTGTGTTGTTCACACAGCTTCAGTAAATGAACACTGCTCATTCTTACATTTTATGGATTTGTTTTCTGTTTCTTTTTTTAATTAAAAAAAAACTGAAATAAATAATAAGCAGAGTATATTTCACATCATGTTACAAAAAAGGATTATGTACAGCTCTTAAATGTAGCTTAGCTGTCTTTGTGAACATCTGAGTTAGATTTTTTTTTTTTTTAACTAAATAGTGAGAACACAATCAGGCGTTCATGAAAATAACAAGTATGGATCATTCAGGATCATTTCATTCTTTCTCCTGAAAAAATAAAAACTTGAGTTTCCTGTGGCTGCAGGTCAGCAAACACCGATTCTGATGACAGTTCGTGGCAGACAGGACCTGAAGATCCAGGGCCCACGACTAAACCTGACCAAAGAAGACAAGATGCAGGTTCGACACGGTACCGATCGACGTCTGGATCCCATCATAACGCCCCTGATGCCCCTGATGGAGGTAGGTCTGGCTGTGGAGCCAGCAGCAGTCACCTGTTCAACCAAACTGGGACGGCTTCTACCTGAATTACTGTGCAGCTCTAGGTGCATTCTTATGCACCTAAGTATTTTCTGAGCCAGTAAACACAAATTGTTTTTAAAAAGTCTAAATATTTACTAATGTTTTTGTGTGTCTGCCTCAGGTCTTCTTCCTGCAGTTTCCCACTGCTCTGCTGTGTGGTGAGATCAGAAAAGCCTATGTGGAGTTCTGTAATGTCAGTGCTGTTCCACTGTGTGGACTCCGTGTGGTGTCTACCCACCCTGACTTCTTCACCTTCGGCAGCCAGTCCTCAACACCTTCCACTCCAGTCTCGGCTGAAAACTGCTCAGCCTATAAAACATTTGCCACAAACGTTCAGCTGGGTTCAGAAGCCTCAGAGAGTTTGGTTTCAGCCGAGGAGTTTGGTCAGCCGTTGGGGGTGATGGAAATCCCTGTACAAGGAGGTATGCTTCAACCAGGGGAGTCTATCCGGCTGCCTCTGTGGCTCCGAGGGCCAGACCAGGAGGGGGTCCATGAAATCAACTTTCTGTTCTACTACGAGAGCTCAGAGAAACTACTCAAAATCAGGTAAAGTTGATAAATGTGTGAACTAAATGGTTTATATTCTTTTGGGCAGAGATCTCTAAGGTTGTTTCTGGGACCTGGGATCACTGGGATTTTATGCGATGGACCAGTACAAAGCATTGCATGATTGGTGTAAGAAAAAAAAAACAATACATGTTTTTCAAACCATATGTATTCCTTGGTCTTCATGATGCCATTTAAAACTGATTTTTATTAATAGAGCAACCGCACTATGGACCGCAGTGGTAATTCTCTTTATGAAAAGGTGGTAAAATACACGAGTTGGAAATGTTTTTATCCAACCAGATGTTTTTTTTTTTTATGTCATACCAATTTCAAAATGAAGATCAAATTACAAAAGATCAATCGATTCTGTCCCATCTTTGTCTGACAGAGTCTTTCTGCTTCTTTCTGCATGTGAAGTCATCGAGTGTTGCGCCACACGGTGTTTATCTGCACCAGTCGTTCTCTGAGCATTCAGGCTTCAGCCTGCCGCAGCACCGCTCCTCCTCCTCACTCTGTAGATGATAAAGGCAGCCGGGGAACTTTGGTCTTTATCGATGTGGAGAACGTCAACACGGTAAAGGAGACAAAAATAAACATACCTATGGTGCGTGTTTGGGTTTTACTTCTGTTTAAATAGCCTTTGTTTGTCTGACAGAGTGAAGGTGGCGTGCGGGAGTTCCACATTGTTCAGGTGTCCAGCGGCAGTCAACACTGGCGTCTCCACAAATATATTAATCCCTCCAAAGATAATGGTATGTCCACAAAACTTCATGTCTCGACCTACAGCCCTGCCTGATTAATTCAAAATAAATAAATATTAGTGTTTAACAGTACACATAAATATGGTGAGAATCTCAGTATTAGGGTCATAGACGGGTACATTAAAAGAAGTGGTGGCACAGAGGTTAGAGAAGGGTGGGCCTGTGATCGGAAGATCGCCGGTTCAACTCCCGGTACCGACAACATCAAAATGTGGGTGGGAAATGTGAAACACCCGCACCTGCCTCCACCCTAATTTTGCCCCCATTCTGGGCCCTTGAGCAAGGCCCTCAAACCGCACCATCACTCCCCCAAGTGTCCTAGATAGCAGCTCTCTGCTCCACACAGAGGGCTGTGGTAACTCGGTGGTCTGTGGTTGCATCAGGAAGGGCATCCGGCGTAAAAAGATCAAAAACATGCATGTTAGGCTGCCTTCAGGACCAGGCCTCCCCTGCAAAAGAGATCTGTGGTCTCATTGGGATTTGCCTGGTTAAATAAAGGTTTAGAAAATAATTGCCATGTCTTTGTGCGACTTAGGTTGCTAGAAGGGAGCAGCTGAAAGAAAAAGGGAAAAAAAGATTGGTACCGTACTATAAAAGTGGACAAAGGGAACAAATGACAAATGCAAGTTTTCATTTTAATTTAATTTAAGCAAATAATGCATCTCCTAGAAACACACACACGTTTATAATTAATAGCCGCTAATGTGCTCAATAACTTCCACATGCTAAAAACAGTCGCCATTATTTCCTTGGGTCACACCAGGTGAAAGACATGACTAAATTCTAATTAGCTATTGGTAATTGGCTTTTATAATGTCTGTGAATGCTTTTGTACAGTGCCCTGAGATGACTTCTGTTGTGACTTGGAGATTTATAAATAATAATAATAACAATAATTTATTTAAAAAGCCCCTTTCAGGACACCCAAGGACAGTTTACTGCAAGAAACATATCAGATAAGATTGTGTAAAAGCAAACACAGATTGAAGATTGAGGCGGTATATCACTACAACAGTGTAAAGACCAACAGGAATATATTGTAATATAAAATAAATTAAAATATAAAATACATAAAACAAAGTTAAGAAGGATAAGCGAGTCTAAATAGATGTGTTTTCAGAGCAGTTTTGAACAGAGAAAGAGAGGCGGTGTTTCGTAGGTCTAGGAGTAGAGAGTTCCAGAGGTGAGGGGCAGAGCCCATGGTGGCGAGGCGGGCAGAGGGTACATGGTGGTGTAGCCAAGAGGAGGATCTGAGAGAGCGAGAGGGGATGGAGATGTGAAGGAGGTCAGATGGGTAAGGGGGGCAAGATAATAAACTGAATTAAGTGACAAACACCTGTGTCTTGTGTCATAATGAATGCTTGAGCCTGTGTCATTTGGTTGTGATAACTTGTGATATTTTTTGCAGCTTTTAATGACCAATGTTAATATTTTATCAGGCTTTTATTTATTTTATTTTTTTGTTAACGCCAGATTGCAAACTGAGCAGCAGAGAAAGAACCAAACTTTGTTTTAGGGCTACACGATGCAAACCCCATCAAGGTACGTCACTCTGGGACACAGCAGCCATTTTGGACTGAGTTTAGTCTTGGACTAAGTATGTTTAATTTTTTTTCTTTTGTTTTAGCTAACTTGGACACGGCTGAGAAATACACGTTTGCAGACCTGAATCTTGGAAATGAACGGGTAAATTCCATTGTTTTTGCATTTTGTTTTAGGGCTACACAGTGAGGTAAAGCCTCTAGTGTTACAGACAGACCCTATCATTCTCTGTTCCCAGCGTTCAGTGATGCTGGAGGGAAAACCTCTGACATTTCTTAAAGGAATGCATATCACCTACCACCTTTAAAGCCAGCATTTTAGTCCAAGATCAATGTATCCATCCATCCATCCGTCCATTGGTAGATCGGTCGAGTGATCAGTCGGTCTTTCGATCAGTCTGGTCAAACATCTTCCGCTTGTTCTGAAGTCGGGTCGCTGGGACAACAACTTGAGCAGGGAGGCTCAGACATCTGTCTCCACCCCCTACAGTGTACTTTACGGAACATGGTTGAACGCCTTCTCTAAGTCCACAAAACACGTAGACTGGATGGACAAATGCCCATGACTCCTCTAGGATCCTAGTTGGTGTAAAGAGAATGTCCTTAGTCTTCCACAGGGTCTCCTCCTAGTTGGACATGCTTGAAGCACCTCCCTAAGGGAGTACCCAGGGAGCATCCCTACCAGATGCCTGAACCACCTCACCTGGCTCCTCTGGATGTGGGGGAGCAGCAGTTCTCTCCTGGATAACTGAACTTCTTTCCCTGTCTCTAAGGGAGAGTCCAGCTACCCTGTGCACGAAACTCATTTCAACCACCTGTATCCACCATCTTGTTCTTTCGGTGACTGTTCAAACTCCTCTACCAATATAAGGTGGTGATTCAAGGAGGAGATCAACCTATGTTGGAAATAATAAAATTGTTGCCTTTTAATCAAACCTTGAAAATGAAGTAATGCACCATCTCAGTATCACAAAATCTCAGCTACTACCACATCGTTTTAGCTCAATATCTGTAAAATTGCCTAAACTGTAGTCATTAAGTATTTTTTTTAAGGTTTGTTGGCTGTGGCAGTTTTCTTGAATGTATTCAGGTATTTATATTTGATAACAGCTGTGGACATCACAGCTCCGTTTAATGGAGGAGCCCTGTCTGGATGTAAATCACTGCTCTCATCATCTAAAGGGCTCTTCGTACTCCATCCGAATCGGTAAAATCTGCTCTCGGTAACGTAGTTGTTGCATGATGAAAATCGCATTGTTTTGTTCTCAGAGTAGCTCCGCCCCTTTTTGACACAAGGCCTGGGTCAAACTTTTTCTCACAGGCGTATGCGTCAAGTATTGTGTGATTGGTCTGAAGTTTATCTGTGGGGAAATGTCCTCTGACATGTAGCTGCACAACTCTTCAAACACTAAATTAGACAAACAGACAAAAACGCCTGGATGGAGCTCATGCAGACATTGTGTATGGAGGAGTCTATCTGCTGAAAAGTGTGGCACTTCATGATAGATTTGTGGCCAAATGACGGCTGCAGGGACGGAGTGGAGACTCTGGCGGGAAGTAACCCGTGCAGTAACATATACTGCAGTGGGAGGGCTTTCCCAGGAGCTCTGCACCATTGTCTCCTGGAATATGAAATGTGTCCAAAAAAGGAATGTCCTACAACCACGTGATTTCACATTGACTGGCTCCAGATGGAGAATGCCAGGCCCTTAAGTCTGATCCAAATAATTTTAAAAAGAAAATGAATTTCACTGAAACTGAAAGACACAGAAGTTAAAATGACTCAGTCAGAAGCTTGTAGGCTTAAAAATCATCTGTTTGACTTGTTTCTATGTGCAGATCATCAGTTCTTACACTCCCTGTGGAGATTTCTTCTTCCGTTGTTGTTCCACATCAGCCTGTCAGCCAGTAGGTTTAAAATCCAGGGCAGCCAACAACAGCAAGAGTCAGAACTCTGGACCCACTGACACCTCTGCTGGCTCCAACCTCACATGGATCGCCAAGAAGTGTAATGAGCTCGACCTCAACCTAATTATCATCTGGAAGGTATGTAAAATACATTTACTACATAAGGTACATAAAGGTTTTTGCTCGGAAAGAAAGACAAAGGCTAATCAAGTTTTAATGAGTTTTATTCAAAAGAGGCTTTCTCTTTGACATGCTCCCATAAAGCTTAGATTGCTAAAGAACTCAGGCAACAGTTGCTGTATCAGTTTCTCCCATTTCATCTGTTGAAGCTTGTAGCTCCTTCAGAGTGGTCACAGGTCATCGTGGTCTCTTTCACTATTCTCCTCTTCACTATTACTCATTTTGTGAGGATGGTCTACTCTTGGTAGATTTACACATGCTCCATATTCCTTTCATTTCTTGATGATGGATTTAACAGAACTCTGGGAATGTTTAAATCCTTGGAAGTTCATTCGGCCAAGTTTTTAGGCAGGTTAATCCCATTGAGCCTTGAGGACTCATTTACAAGAGAGACCTGGTTTCATCAAAGAATGATGACAACAGTGACAAAAGACAAGACGAGATGATCATGGACTTCAGAAGGAGCAAACACACCTACACCACCATGACCATAGGAGGATCTGCAGTGGAAGTGGTCTCCAGCTACAAGTACTTGTTGTACACATGAACAATAACCTCAGCTGGAGCAAAAACACCACCAGCCTGATCAAGAAAGATCATCAGAGACTCTACTTCCTCAGGTGGCTGAGACGAGCTGGTCTGAGAAGCTCAGTCCTCACCTCCTTCTACAGGTGTGCAGTGGAGAGC
>JAVCKU010000059.1:1428481-1438738 GCA_032273985.1 Hypsolebias coamazonicus | reverse complement strand
TTAAGTCCGGTATGTCCAAATCTTACTCTGGTTCTTAGTTTTTTTCTTTTCTGTTCCTTCCTCCTGTTCTCATTTCTCCCACTTGTCTCTGAATTCTGTAGTACCATCTTCCTTTGTGCTCTTCATCCCACTGTTTTTGCCATTTTCCCTTTAGTTTTTGTTTCACTATGGTTCTTGCTTCTGATTTACTGATGGATATTGTAAACTTGATTTGATCTTTTGTTGCTTCTTTTGCTGCCCTGTCTGCTACTTCATTCCCGCTGATCCCTATATGTGTTGGCTCTCTGAATGACTATTCTGCAAACTCATGTGTTGAACTTGAGTCTGAACAGATTATTGTTTTTAACGGTCTTTTTCTTCTACCCACTGCACTGCCAAGAAAACTGCCAACATCTACCCTGTGTATACTGATACGTCATTTGTGATTCTTTTCCTTACTTCTATGTTGAAATCTGGTATTACATATGACACTCCTTCTTTCTCTGATGTTTTTGATGCATCTGTATAAATTTGTATATAGTTATAGTAGTTATTGATATGGTCCTGTACTGTATATGAGTTAAAAATAAATCTTCTGTCTATTTTTCCTCCATGAGTGTCAAGTCAACTGTTGCATTTGGAAGAATCCAGGGTGATACAGTTGGTATTGGTACTACTGGGCTGATGTTTAAGTTGTCTATTTGCGTTTCTTTTGTTTTCTGGTCTATTATCCATCCAAAGCTTCTTGTCTCTTTCTTTTCTTTCTCCCAGCTTGGTTTTAAAATATCTAATGTTGGGTGTTCCAGGTTATTTTCTTTCAGATTGATCCAGTAGTTTATTGCTGGTTGTTCTCATCTTATTGCTAAGGGCATTTCTCCCATTTCTACTCCAAGTGCTGCTGCTGGGGTTGTTTTGAATGCTCATGTACATAGTCTTAATGCTTGGTATTGCATTTTGTCCAGTTTCTGCAAAAAAGTGTTTTTGCTGCTGATACATAAATTACACAACCATAATCCATATTTGATCTGATAAGTCCTGTATATATTCGCTTTAATGCAGATCTATCTGCACCCCAATCATTCCCAGCTAAGCATCTCATAATGTTTAAGACTTTTTTTACATTTATCAATAATCTTTTGTATATGTACATTCCATAATATTTTCTCATCAAACCATATACTCAGATATTTTATGAATTTACCTTGCTCTAGTTCTTGATTATATAATTTCAATGTAGTCTCTCCTGTGACTCTTTTCTGTGTAAATATCATTACTTTTGTTTTTTCCGCTGAAAATTTGAATCCCCAATCATTTGCCCATTTCTCAGTTTTTAATATAGCCTCTTGTGTTTTTTTCACAGTGACTTTTATAGTTTTCCCACTTTTCCAAATGGTTCCATCATCTGCATATAATGAACATCCCACCCTCTTCTCAATCTCTGTAAAAACATCCTTTATCATTATGGAAAATATTAATGTACTTTTAATTCTTCCGTGTGGTATTCTGTTTTCCACAAAATATTTCTTTGAATATTCTTGTTGTATTTTTACTTGTATTGATCGTTTTGTTAAAAGGTTTTGTATCCATCTAAACATTTTTCTATTAATTCCTAGTTTGTAAATTTTCATTAACAATCCTTCAACCCATAAAATATTGTAGGCCTTTTCTATGTCAAAGAATACAGCCACCACACTTTCTTTATTTATCTGTGCTACAGCGTGCGCTCTCAGGACATTATTATCTGCAGTGTTCCCTCAGTGCAGACTGAACCAGGCAAAAGGGCCTTCTCCTACTCTGCTCCTGTTTCCTGGAACATCTTGCAAAAAGATCTGAAGCTCTCGACCTTGACCTCTCTAAATGACTTTAAACATCCGTTAAGTTCTTGGGAAAAAACCAAAGCAGACATGTTCCTGTTTCTAGTTTTCTACATCGCCTTATAACCTAGCTGTTTTTGTTACATTTCCTTTTGATTGACCTTTTGGTTGCCATTTTATTTTTAAAAATAAATAAATAAATACATTTGTAAGCATATTTTATGATTGTCTATTGTTGTTGTCGGTGTTCACTGTTGTCATCACTCTTTGTTAAAAATTCAGGTCTCTCTTGTAAATGAGTCCCCAAGGCTCAGTGGGATTAACCTGTATAAATAAAAGTTGAATGAAAATATAGTGAATAAAGACAAGATCTAAACATCCCAGCATACAAAGACCAGTGTTAATGGTAAGACGTGTTGCCATGGAGGTGTCTCTAAGTCGTTCCTCTGCTTTGATTAAAAACTTTATTTTCCAGTTTCAGTTTTGTAAAAGTGCTTTGCAGTACTTCAACATTTCATATGTGACTGCTCCAAAGTTAGCCAGGATAGAATGTGTCCCAGAGTGTACAGCCTCTACAAAGCTCAAGGACAGAAGTGTGCATGCATAAGCAGCTCCCAGATGCTGCAGCAGCTGTTTTTGGAAGGATCAGAGGAATGAGGGCCTGCAAGATGAGTCAGACCTCACAAGATTTTACTTTAAAAGAAAACCATTTTCAGCCAGAGAGAATCTTAGCTTTATCTGTAAAACTGACACACTAAATCAAATCAGTGTGTTTGATTCAGAAACCCTGCAAACCAAATAACCCAACAGACACAAATCTGTCTTGAAATTGTACAAACGTTAACAAAGTTCATGCACAATCATCCAGGTACCAAATTCAATAATTCTCAGTCGGGTCATTTGTACAAGCATTAGTTATCTGGGCAGAAACCATTAAAATACAGGTGTTATCGTGTGCCTACCGTTGTATAGACTCTGGTGTTGGGGGCTCGTCTCCTCTCCCACAGGTCTTCTGGTACCCCTTTCCCTGCTGTACCTCCCCTTGCCATGTTCTGTCCCAGGACCATGCTGATGGTGGTGTCGTATAGATTCTGGACACCCAACAATCACCCGTTCCTTCCTCAAGCGCTCCGGGGTCCCCATTGATGCCTGCTTGCCTTCAGGACCATTACAGTCAACACCCGCCCTGTGACCCTGCCACTGTCTCTGACTCATCTTTGGACTGGACTTAGCCATGTCCTTGTCCCCATTCGCTGACATCAGAAACTGTTTCTGGACTTGGGGATCAGAGCTGCAAGCTTTGGGGTGGGGGTCACATTGTAACCTGTCAGGAGACTTGTGTTTCTCAGGGCTGGGTCCTTGAATCCCATGGGGGTCTAATTTTGTGAGGGATCTCCCTGAGGTGCAGCAGGACTGTGGGAATGTGTGATACTCCATGCTCAAGCTGTGCCTCCTCCCAGGGGACTTACACGAGTTTCTGTATCGCTCTAAGGAGACATACTTAGACCCAGACCCTAGGCTGGCTCCAGAGCTCAGCAAAGGAGGTTTGTGGTGGGGGTTATCGGGGCTGTCTGTGCTCCCTGTGCTGGAGGTACTGCTCCCATCGCCAACATCTCGCAGCAGGCTGTATGCAGGCCCGCCTACCACCAAATGAGACACACTGCTCTGGCTGTCTATGGAGTTCCTGCAGCCAGGGTCCCCTTGGCCTCCAAGCCCCCCACGGCACCTGCCTCCATCTGTGGCAGCAGCTCTCTCCTCAGCCAGCATCAAAAACACCTCCTTTAGCTCCAGGTTCTCGCCAATGACCTCCATCTGCCTCTGTTCCAGCTCCTTTGCCTTCTGCAAGTAGATGGCCACCTCCTTCCTCATCACACTGGCGCTGAACCGACCCAGACGCTGCCATTCTCGGGACAGCCGCTTCCCTTTCTGCCGGTCATCATCCAGGAAGCAGCACAGGTTCCGCAGCTCCTGGTTGTCCTCCAGCAGTTTGTGGTTCACATCCTGGTTTACAGAAAAGCAAACACGAGTTTGTATTTCTACCCATAATAAGACATTTTAAATGGATAATGGTAAATGGACTGTACTTAGATAGCACCTTTCTGTCTTATCGAGATAGTCAAAGCTCTTTACAACACAATCTGTGCCTCATTTATCCATTCATACAGCACTCTACTAGATCTCTACAAAGACTAATCAGAGCGTTATCACATTCATACACTGATGGGACACACATCAGAGGCAATGAGGGGTTCAGCGTCTTGCACAGGGACACTTCGGCATGTGACTGCTAGTGAATTTGAACCCCCAACTCTTGCATTGGAGGACGACTGCTCCAACTACTCAGCCACAGCCGCCCCTAATTATGGATGGTGTGATCTGACACAGATGAACCTTGACCTTGGATTTCCTTGCCACTATGAAAGCTGTTCTGTGCTCTTGGAATACCATTCCATCACATCTGTCTCCTCAACTTGTCATCAGTTTGCTGCTTGCAGCACCTACAGGGAGGTTGTGTCCTGTGGGCCTTAAACATCTGAATAATCTGTGCAGCTGAAGTGATGCTGCTTGGAGATGGTCTTATATGTTTTATTTTTAACCTGCATACTTTAACCTGATGTTCTCTGGGCATCTGTCTAGGGAGGTGCCCAGAGAAGATCCTTACCAGATGCCCGACCCACCTTAACTGGCTCCTCTCGATGTGGAGGAGCAGCAGTTCCACTCTGAGTCTCTCCTGGATATCCGAACCTCTCACCCTATCTCCAAGGAAGAGTCAAGCTACCTTGCAGAGGAAACTCATTTCAACCACCTGTATCCACGATCTCATTCTTTTGGTCACTACCCAGAGTTTGCGACCATAGGTGACGGTAGGAACGTAAACCGAGGTAAACAGAGGGCTTTGTCTAACAGCGCAGCTCCCTTATCACCAAAATGGTGAATGGTACAGAGCCCGCAATACTGCAGACGTTACACCGATCCGTCTGTCAATTTCACGCTCCATTCTTCCCTCACTCATGAACAAAACCCCGAGACACTTGAACTCCACTTGAGGCAGAACCTCGACCTGAAGAGAGCAATCCACCCTTTTCCAACTGAGAACCATAGCCTCAGATTTGGAAGAGCCGATTCTCATCCCAGCTGCTTCACACCATGATACCAAGCCACTTCTGACTCCTTTTCGTCATTTTAAAAGGCAAACTGACTGATTATGGGACACATCTTGGTCTAACATGTTGTTACCGCTCTTTGTGTCAAGCCTAGTTTTATTAGTTTGTTTATACAAACAAATATATCACACCAAAATTCAAAGGCAATGACTGGTTTTCATTGGTTGTTAATTTTTCTTAATATTTTATCAGTTTTGAATCAGTGACCTTTGTGTTTTAATTTTAGTTCTTTGAAAAAAAGGGTCAGAACAAATTTGCCCTCTTATGCTGTCTCATGGACAACGTTGTTTTAGTTGAGTTTTTGTGAGTGATGGTCTTGTAACAGAAAGTAAAGCAACAAAATTTCAGGAGCCTTAAAAAAGTATTGTGGGAACTTTTCTTGACAAGTTATTTTTCTCTATTTGCAGAATCATAGAAGAGATTTGCATAAATTAGGTTAAAAAAAAGGGATTACGGCAGAAAGGAACTTCACAAAGTCAGCTGAAGGGAGCGTATTTCTTTAAATGTTTCAAATTGTATGTCTGCCTGGAAAATCGCAGAGTAAGTGTTTGAAAATAGGATTTTAAGGACAAATAAGAACAATCTGTTTTAATTGCATATGAAATAGAAAATAAATTGTCTTGATGTTTTGGGAAAGTTCAATAGCTCTAATCCCTCTTTAATGAAAATGTGCAACTACTATCAGGTTCTTAAGCTACTGTGATTCATATAATTTATATCTTACAGTACATAAATAGAAATTCATTACATTAAAAACCTGTCTAAAATATACTGAGAAGATGATGGTAATTCAGATTAGATGCCTACATTTGCTGCTTTAGCATGACATCCTGTCAAACGTCAGATTAGCAATACCACTTTTACAGAGTACATATCAGTGTCATAAATATTAAAATACAAAAGGCGAAAACTATTGTACCATGGGTTCGTTTGAAATGAACTTTTACATTTACAAACCAGATTCCAAAAAAGTTGGGACAAGTCCATTTTTACCACAGTTTTTTCCATCTGAGGCAGCTGGCTGGGTGAAGCCAATTCTTTCTAAGGAACATTTTGAAACAGTAGTTCACGCCTTTGTGACCACTCGGCTGGACTACTGTAACGCACTCTATATAGGACTCAGTGATTCATGTATCTCTCAGCTTCAGAGGGTACAGAACACTGCTGCACAACGTTTAACTGGCACACGAAAGTTTGACCACATTTCTTCTGTTTTAGCCTCCCTGCACTGGCTGCCCGTACATTCCAGGATACATTTTAAAATTATTGTATTTGCTTTTAAAGCACTTAATGGCCTCGCCCCGCCCTATCTGTCAGCGTTGCTGCATCCATACACACCCTCTCGATCCCTCAGGTCATGTGATCATTTGCTCCTGAGTGTCCCAAAGACAAAGTGCAAGCTCAGCGGAGGCCATGCTTTTGCTGTGGCAGCTCCTAAACTATGGAACGACCTTCCCTTGAACATTAGATAGGCCTCATCCCTGTCTGTTTTTAAATCTCTTCTTAAAACCCATCTCTTCTCTTGGCCTTTGACACCATCTGAAATGTTGATTTTTAATCATTTTAATCACTTTTATTATCTGATTGTATGATTATTTTGTTGTGTGTACAGCACTTTGGTCCTGTGGCTGTTTAAAGTGCTCTATAAATAAAGCTGGTATGGTATGGTATATTTGGACTGATGCGACTTATAGGGCGGTGCGACGAGTACGGCTGAAAATATGGTAAAGCAATAATGTTGTATGTCTGAAAGATGTCAATAGGTTTTGATCTGATGAAAAATATAAAAAGAGAGACAACAAAAGCAAAAATGCATGGATAGGAAAAAAAATGCTTGTTCTGACAGGGTGATGTATACAGGACAAAAACTTGTGGCTGAGACAGCGTGGGAAAGCAACAAGCAATGCAGAGAATTGAAACAGAGACTACAGCAGAAACTAAAAGAGGATAATAAAATGTAGCATGATGTTCTTGTTTGAGCCTCCTTGAACGGTGTCATTGCTTTTGCTGGATTTTCTTCTAAAGTGAACACCTAGCAATGATTTCAAAACTAAGACAGTTTTTATGCTTTTCTTTTAAGTAAGCCCCTTTGTTTCCAGCATCTAATGTAAATAATTGAATCTTCCCTCAGTTGAAACTAATGGCCCTTTTATTATGCTTGTATATTTTTTCAATTATTAACCCATTATCTAGTAGGGCTTTGTAGGTCCTGAAGGGGTGCTTATACCAATTTACCCGACGGTGGTGGCTCTGTGTGGCATGCCACTTTGCAGAGCGTTCAAGTTAATTCAGACCTATTTTAGCATCAGCTGACCTCTATCTTGGAGAACAATCCTCCAGAGGAAAATGTAATGACTTAGGTCAGGGTCTAAGCATGCATGCAAAATACAGATACAAGCAGTCTCAGCACATATTGTCTCATATTTGTCCTGCAATTATGTTGTTGGCATATACAGTACAGGATTTTAAAGCTCTAACAACACAAAATGTGTCACATTAATGTGTAATAGAAACATATCTTGCCTTTACCAGGTCTTAGGTAAATGTATCTTCAAATAGATAACTTACCATGACAAATGGCTTTTTTTTATTTATTTATTTTTTATATATACAATACATTTTTTATTTTTTATCAGAATTGCAGTGTGATGAACCAAATATATTCCCACTGGTTTTAGAAAGCAACTATAAAAAGTAAACAGCAGCCTGCAACTGCTTCTAATCACTTACACCTAATTAACTGATCAACGGTGGGTGCGAACATAATTTGCCGCCTTCTCGTCTTCATGAAAGAACACATTTTAGGATGCTAATAATTACAGTGTTCAGCCATGTTAGTACAGAGAACTGCAAAGAAGGATTCAGGTTTTTCAGAACAGTGACGATAATAAAAGACAAATGCTATGATCTCAAAGAACTGATGCTGCTAAACATCAGCCTGAGTTATAAGACCTTTGTGGGACAATCTGAAGTCCATCAACCTGCAATGAAAATTAATGTCCACAACGTAAAACTTCAACTGTCAGCAGTCCGTTTGTTCCTAGCCTATAATTTTATAAGGCTGCATTTTTGTAGGTAGCACTAATTATCAAATACTGTATGAAAACATTAGGTCAGGATTGTGATCTTGAGCAGAAACTGCGAACAGCAACACATTTAACATTGCAAGTTTATTCTCTGAGTTACCCATCTTTATAATGAGGTTACATAATGAATCACATTTTACTTTGTTCATGTGGTGTTTAATAATCAGTAACACCCCAGAAGTACAACATGAAAATAATAATAATAATAATAATAATAATAATAATAATAAACAGTAATAATTAGCACCTTTCACAGACAATGACATCACAAAGTGCTTCACAAGCAAAACAAAAAAGAAAAAGTAAACAAAACTGAACTAAAATCCAGTTTGAATAAGTAAGTTTACAATTTTTTTTTAAAGAGTCAATGGAATCTGAGCATCACAGTGACAGACGGAGAGCATTCCAAAGCCTCGGGGCCCACTTGGAATACTGTCTCCATGTTTTAAAGCAAGTTATTGATACCATAAGCAGCATTTGATTTGAAAATATCAAAGTCCTGATGGGACAGAGAGGCTTCAAAAGGTCCAGTAAGTATTTGGGAGCCTGACCATAAAGTGTCCTGAAAGTTAGGACCAAATTTAAAAAATGACTCCTGAAATGCATGGGGAGCCAATGCAGAGAGGCCAGAACAGGAGTTATGCAAACTTTTCTGTGGGTTCTAGTTAGCAGCCTTGCTGCAGCATTCTGCACAGACTGTAGGCGAGCTAGGGAAGATTTGTTCAGACCCATTAAAAGGCTGTTACAGTAATCTAACCGAGATTAAATAAAAGTATGAACATCATCTCAAGTTCCTTCTGTGATACAATTCCTCGTAGTTTAGAAATGTTTCTTAAGTGGTTGAACTAACAATTTACAATGACTGTCCAAAGACAAAGAACCATCAAAGTCAACACCCACATTTCTGAGATTATTATTTACCGAAGGATTTAAAAATGTAAGATACTGCCTGATAACTGGAATTTTATCATCGGGGCAATACTAAGAGTGTCAGTTGTGTTTGCATTTAACTGCAGGTAGTTGTCATTCAGCAATGTTTTGATCTCTGACAGTTTCTGAGTTCAATCAATTTATGGAACTCGGAGACTCAAAAAGAACGGTATAGCTGAATGTTGTCAGCATACAAATGGTAAGACACATTACTGTAACATTTCAAAATAAAACCTAAAGGAAATAAATACAATAAAAAACGAGGATTGGGCCCAAAACTGAACCTTGGGGTACCCCACAACCAAAAATTGTCTTTGTTAACCTGGAATAACTTGTTTAGTTAGCTGTATTCATCCCTGCTTTATTTCTTTGCAGCTGTATTGTCTTGACCATTTCTACCCCCCTCCCCCCATTAAAATTGTAAATATGTATACATGTATATTTGACTTGTAATCTACAGTTAATAATTGTAAATATAGATACATGTATATTTGACTTATATTCTACAATTAATATTCTGACTTGTATAATCTAAATTGATGAATTGCATCAAAACATTGTTCAGCTTAGATGTGCTTCACTTTGCCTTTTAGGATTGCATTATATGCTGATGATTCAACTTTTTAACAATGTTTTATCTTTGTATCTAATCAATTCTTAGATTACTTTTCTAGGTTTGCAGTGTTGTTTCGGTGTATTTATGGCAACCACAAAGTGAACTTGGTGTGTCTTGTGCAAAGTAGCAGTTTCAGTCTGTTACCTTGCAAAGGCTGGTTTGATAAAGTGCCGGCAACATGGTTGTCTGTCTGTCAGGTTGCACAATTTGACAAGACAGACAAATCTAGGTGCAGACAAAGCTGCTTCAGGCTTATTTCATTTCACAGGCCTTTGGTTTTGTCCTGCTATCCAGTGTGAACTGTAGCACCTTAAATGAGTGATCTTTGTTCAGTCAGTTCTGTTGGTAACAGACTGAATTCTGGTGTTTGCAGCATCTCACAGTCTGATACATCAGAGTTGAACACAGCGATGTGTTCAAGTAAATAGATTTAATACTTCAGCCAATTGTTGATGTAATAATAATAAAAAAACAGGCTTGATTTGATTACAGTCTGTTTATTAATTGATGTGATTATTTGTATATCAAATGTATTCATCCCAAGAAGTGTAACCTGGTCCTGGTCAAAATAAATGTAAGCACAATAATAATACAGTAATAATAATAATAATAATAATAATAATAATAATAATAATAATAATAATAATAATAATAATAATAATAATAAT
>JAVCKU010000059.1:1337704-1347816 GCA_032273985.1 Hypsolebias coamazonicus | reverse complement strand
AGAGTTCATTAGTGTGTTACAGCTAAATTAATCACTGCAGCCTTTCCCTCTATGACAGGCTGTGTTGACACATTTAAACTGAATAGGAGACATTTTTTGGTCGTGCAGAAATAAAAGGCACACAAACATCTGAGCGCAATCTTTCCTTGTTTAAACGTTTATGTAGTAAAATGGGGAGACTGATAAAAGAAAACCAGACAATATATATATATTTTATGCAAATCTACAGAAATAAATCCAACATGCTGTTCTTGTGGTCAGTCTAAACTTAGTGGATGCTTTAAAATAATTTACTACAATATACTAACTATTGCACTGTTTGCTTGGATTCATCCCATTTTATTTTCCTTTCTGAAGTTGATCTGATCATACACGTTTGTTGGATGGGTCAAGATACAATTGCAGGAAACAGAAGGGTTCTACATGAGGGCAGCAGATCTGTTTGTGGAGAGATGATTATGTTTGATTTAGTGAGGTTCTGCACTTCAATCTGGAGAATTGCAGGTCTTTAGATGGTGGCAGGTCACCAGCCTGGACTATTCGTTCGTTTAATCTCATAGTGACACTTTGGCAAGGAAGACTAATGTGTCTTTTATTTAAAAAGGGAATTTTTGGAGAAATTTTGACAATTCTTCTTTTCTTATTCTCCTTATAGTTTAAAATTAACCCAACCTAGAAAGATGCTTCGGAATCAAACATATGCTTTCACCCAATATTTAAGATGTTAGAAGCTGTGCATAGACCTGTCACAATAAACAATAAATCAATTAATCACATGATAAATGAAAATTATCAACCTCGTTTTCATTTATTGGCTTTATCGTTTCTTCTAAATGACAAAAAGCTCAACTCTGGTGCTCTTCACTGATCCCTCCCATTCTCTTTTCTTTAAAATCCATTTTAACCGTCCAACATCGTGATTTTGGATGGTTAAAAGCAGCTAAGCTGAGAAGCTAAGCTAACAGGTCAACCTTGGGAAAAAAAACTCGGTCTTGTCAAAGCTCCAAAATTCACGGTTGAAACCTGTGCCTTCGTCTAAAAAGTTGTTTTTCTCTGCAAAAAGAAGCTGAGAACTTGTTTGCTTTTTTTTATATATTTATCTGAAAGCTTTGTGTGGGAAAAAAGAAGCTATGCTAAAGAGCTCAAACCACACCGAGCGTCCATCATTTTGAGAACTGAAAAAACAGGAAGGAGAGACAGCCCATGTCACGTCAAGGGGCCTCCCTCCATTTTCTTATTGAGACACGCTGCTGCTCCCTCACTATCCATCCTTCAGTTCAAACAGTCTTATACTGCTTTCCAGTGATCAAAAAAGGTACTACACACAAAAATTAACCAATATTTCTTCCTAAATTTTACAATAATTAGTAATTATTGTCAAATTTCAAACAATATTATTGTTTATCACAATAATTTCTGAGATATTTAATTGCTCAACAAAATGTGTTGCTGTGACAGGCCTAGCTGTGCATCTTGTATAAACAGTGTTAAAATACTCATAATGTCTTCCGTGGTCCTCCTATAATTAGCACAGGTTGTGTGATATTGGAAATCCTCCGTCTTTCAATAAGTTAGGTCATGTTTGGTCTCTTTTTCAGAGTTAGTATTATTAGAAATCTTGAACCCAGGCAGCCTCAGCTGACCTGCTCTAATAAGGAGTAAGTATAGCACAGACACATGGCTCAGCTGTGAGAGGAGACTGGCAGACAGTGTGTCATCTCTGGCAGTGTGAACTTTGTCGTGTGCTGACATAAAGCCCCTGTCCAAACATGAAATGCTCATTAACACGTGGATTTATTTAAAGTGCCTTGTTTTACAGCAAGGGGGTCCTGCAGCCTTAAAAGTGTCTCCAGAGTGGAGGGTTTAAGAGCTTGACAGAAAATATTTAACGCAAATACACAGACACACACGTCCTGTGTATTTTTCCACTTCGGCCAAAAATAAAAAAAAAAAAAAAAAAAAACAGCTGCACTGACCCATGATGGACATTATACAAACAAAGAGTCTGCGGGAAGAGATCACACACCCGCACACACACACATTGTGTCTGCTGATGTTTACTGAACCAAGACAGGACTCTGCAGTTAGTTTGTTAGTTTAGTAGCTGCCGTTTGCTCAAACAGTGGACACTTTGGTATCAAGGTGATGTCAGATTAAACACTGAATCTAGACTTAATCCCAATCCTCAATTCAAACTCTTCACACAACCATTTAAACACTAAAAAACACCGAAACAAAAAGGTGAAACATCCTAACTATGGGGGGCAAACGCTTCAGTTCTGTACAGCATTTGTAGAAATGCCAGAGAAAATGATTTGTGTGTGTGTGTGTGTTTCATTTGTTAAAGTGAGCTCTTCATAGTAAGAACAACAGAAACAGTGTGTGGAGGAGAAGGCACAGAAGAGAAACTGCTCTCTCAGCACTTGGATCCAAAACAAAGAACAAGTGAGCGTCTGGACTCTCTGAACTTCTTTTTTTTTTTCACTAATAATTGATTGAACAGGCATCAGCGCATCATCACTGATGACTTTCTGTTCAGTGTAAAAAAAAAAAAGGTTTGAACAATATTTAATAAGCACGTGATTTGTTTTATCCTCCTTTTAAAGTGTTCATTAAATACTAATATCCATTGTTTCACTGATTGTTTTATTTGCATTTATTTGTCCTTTTTGTTCTGGATTCCAGACAGAAGTTTGCTGCTGCTCATAAATTTGGTGTCAGGTTGTATGTCGCCCCTTGGTGGTGAAGACGGGTACTGCACACAGCACAGGTGAACGCTGTTTGATGCTGCGGCTCAGTGATGCGTGCTGAGCGCACAAAAGCCTCATTTTAAACCTGCAGATAACCAGGCAGCTCATCATCCCACTGAACACATGCAGCTTTAGAGCTTGGCATAAAACAAGTAAAAAGACATGAATGAAAGCAGAGTGTTACCTGTGTGCTGTGGCAACCTGAGAGAGAGGAGGAGAGCAGACGCGCCTGCTTCAGGACCGTCGGCACCAAGTTCCCTCTGAATAAAAAGAAGAAAGTTAGTTAGTTTTATTCCGTGGGAACACCTGGGACAGGTACCTGAGGAGGGCAGGCTTACTTTGCTCGCAGTGACCGAGCTGAAGACGTGCAGCAAGACCAACAGGCGCGTCCAGTTTCTCCGCTGATAGCGCAAAAAGCGCAGCAGAGCCATGACTGCGGGACAGCTGAAGCCAAAACCAGAACCAGAGAGACTCCCCAGCAGCTGAACAGGAGAAGTCCGGACCAGCAGCAGCTCTGCATCAACGAGCTTCAGCTGCGGGCTTCTTCATTCACACTTTGGTTCCATCCGTGTCCAATAAAGTCCCTGAACTCGTTGTCTTCTGTCCCTGCAAGGCATGTTCTCCCCCCTCACACACACTCAGAGAACTGAGCACAATCAGCCCCCCACCCCCCTCACCACCACTCCCTGTCTGTCTACCCAGTGACCCCCGCCGACCACTTTGACTCCCAGTGAAGTCATGTGATTGTCTCAAACTGGGTCGTCTTCACCAGAACAGACTCAAGTCGCCCTGAGTCTGTTTCTGCAGGGGCAGGGTTTTTCTTCTCCGAGGGGGCCCTGAATGTTACACTGAGTGAGTGACTGCTGGGGGGAGCCAATCCCATCTACCACCTGTGTTTGGATGGATCCATTCAGCCTGTGGTCCTAGAGGACAAAGAAGGAGGTGGAGGTGGGAACAGACCCAAAAAAAAAAAAACTATTTTAGTCCGTAAATTCTTAAAAAGATTTTTACATCCAGACAATCAGAATACCAGGACAAGCAAGTTATTGTCATGTTAGACTGAGATACATTATGCAAAAGATTCAAACTAAAGCATTTGAAAATGCAATTAAGCTTTTCGGTGTGTTTTTGTTCTGGGTATTATTCTATCTAAGTGACACTCAAATCACTTTACAATCTGTGCCCTCACTTACCCACTCATACAGCACTCTACTATACCTATAAAAATCAGTGCTTTATCATATACCGATGAGTCACACATCAAAGTCAGTATGTAGGTTCACTGTCTTGCCCAGGGACTAGTGCTGTAGTACTCGAGATCAGTCTTGGTCTTGAGACTGGTCTCAAGACCACTTTTTGATGGTCTTGGTCTAGTTTCAGGCTTGACCACATTTGGTCTTGGTCTTGTCTCAGTCTCAGACATTGAGGACTTGGGATTTTATTTCAAGACCAGCCAAGACCACAACTGTGGAAATATCACTAAACTACCAGATTATTGTCCAGTTTATTTGTTAACATCCTTGCTCTTACTGGATGCAAAACTTACTGATTCAAATCCAAGCGATAACGTGACTAAATACATGTTTTTGTTACCGCTGTCATGCCCACCCCCTTTCACTCGCATGCGTCACTCCCAGTGTGGCCAGATTGAACAGGTTACTGCCAGTTGGGCGGTTTTCATTCTGATTTTGCTGGGAACTCTGGGAAGATTGTTGTTGGATTGTTGCATTTTGCCACATATTGTTAAATTACTTTGGTTTGTACTGATGTGCCTTCATGTTCAAACAGTAAATAAACTGTAACAATATATTGATTGGGCGGATGTTTGGGTGATGTGACGGTTTTTAACAAATTTTTGTGCTGGAAAACCTCGACTCTGGCAACACAGAAAGTGAGAAGTGATTGTCGGGGCATGTCATCAGTTATGGTCTATTTAAATCACAAAGCATATATTTGTAATTAATGCAACTATATGGTTATCCTTGGTCTTGAGTTTGGACTTATGAAGATTGTTTTGCCACTTCGTTTTTTTTTTTTTTTTAAGGCTTGGCATGTGATGAAACTGCTTCTAATTTAACAGTTGTGTAATTTTATTGTTGAATCACGTCACAGGTTAGGTCACTGAATGTCTGATTTCTTTATGTAGGTTTGAAAATTTATAAAAACTGATACATTCATTCAAAAGCAAACATAAAGTTGCGGTATGTAACTTTTATTAAAAAAATATGTTATAAAATTTTATATTTTATTTTATTTTATTTTATTTGAGGTCTTGGTCTTGACTTGGTCTCGCCCTCCCTCGCTCTTGGTCTTGACTTGTTCTCGGACCCTAAAAGTCTTGGTCTTGTCTCGGTCTCGGTACACTCTGGTCTTGGTTTTGACTTGATCTTGGGTTAGGTGGTCTTGAACACAACAGTACTTTTCATTGAAGGCAACATGACAATCTCAAACTGATTGAAAACAGCAGCATGTGTAACAGAGATGGGTTATAGGAAGGAAGACTAATAAGAGTCCCAAGGCTCACAACCTTATTAATAAAAAGCCCAGAGAGTTCTCACACACTTTTGTCCAGTTCTCTGGGCTATCTGATTGTGAGATGTTAAGAACAAAAAAAAAAAGCAGCTTTAATACTCCGTGATTGAAATGCCAGCTTCTCCTCACTATCTGAAAAGACACCTGTAACCTGTTCTACTTCCATTTTTGCTTGGCTCCTCTCCATTCCCATCTGGCAGCATGCATAGCATTGTCTTGTTTTTGCTGTCACTACTGCATCTAAAACAATTCCACAAGTTCAGCTGAACAACATCAACAAAAAAAAAAAAAGACTAAAGAGTAAAACACTAGCTGAGATTAGAAATATCAATTGGTTAAAAGTCAAGAAACAACCATCCATCCATCCATCCATTATCTTTTCCCACTTCTTCCTTTTTGGGTCACATGGATCACCGGTGCCCATGTCCAGCCATCAGTGTGCGAGAGGCAGGGGACACCCCTAACAAGTCTCCAGTCCATCACAAGGCAAAAAGAAACAACCAGTTACCTCAAAGCTAACTGGTTAGCAACAGGTAGGTGGTTGTGATAAACATTTAAACATCATTTTAATTCAGTTCAGTTTAAACAAGGACAATGACAAACATGTTGCATATTAAACAGTTTAGCTAATGTTTTTCCTTGAGGGCATTTAGCTTAAGGCTAATCCACTGTCCTTGCCCTGGTTGTAAAAAAATAGTAATAATTCTAAAACTACCTATACAATAGGTTTGATCACCTTTTTGTTGGCTCTGTGATAATATGACATTTGGTGGGTGTAAAAGTTGGTATTTAAAAGGAAAAGGTCAGCTTAGTCCATAAAAGCCACTGATTTATGTAGCTTTGAAGGATTTTCAAGAAAAGCCCAGTTAATCATGCTGTAGAGATGTCACCACAGTTTTCCTGAGTTCATTTCAAAATCAAGAAAAAAAATGGCTTAAATGGGCAAAAACTGAAGGAAATATCAACGCTGACACCTGAAACACGAGTAAAACGGACAGATTACTGATTGTTTGACTCTAACATGATTTTTTTTTTTTTTACCCTTCAGGGTCACAGAAATCCTTTGCTTGTCCCATCAGTCATCAGACGAGAGACAAGATACATCCTGGACAGGGAGCCTGGAAGGTGGGAACAAGTGGGAAATAAAACTGCAGGTCGTGTTTGGATCCAGGTATGGATCCTTTGATGACAGGAGCCGGAGGAGACAACATGACAACCAGAGCGTGGGGCACACAGGTGATGTGTTCTCAGTCATAAAATGAAACAATGTGTTCAAAAAGAACATGGTTATTCACATCAAATGACAAAAGAAATTTACATGAACAATAAAAACATGAATGTTTTCTGCATGGCTCCTCTGTATAAGCTGATCACTGTGCTCATATAATCTTGGCGTGAATTATTTATTCTAAATAGCAACATCTGCATGAAACGCCATCAATCTGTTTTTGTCTCTGAAAACATAAAACTTCATTTCTGCTGCTGTTAGTGATGCCAACAATATTGCCACCATTTCGATAACATTCATTTAGTTTTATCGGTGCATGATTGCCTGTTATGATTATGAGGTTCAAGCTTGAAGGGATATTATGTTAAACCTTGGAGGGAAATAAAAGAGATTAGACTGAGAGATGGAGGATGGAGAGCAGTAGAGGAGAAGAAACGTCCAAAACACCGTGACGAGGAGCAGAGAGGCCTGTGCTCCTGCAGCGTCAAAGACCACATCCATGCTGGTGCTGGTGGAGTGCTTTGTGGTGATGCTTCCCCTCAAATATGACTGTGGACATTTCTTTATTGTACCTTTTGTAACAATGCAACACAGGAACCGTTAATAGTATCAGGTGCTTGGAGACCAGTTGCAATGAAATGGTTAACATAAGAAGCAGTAAACCAATATCCCCTGTTGCTGAGAGATTTGAATAATAAATGTTTTTAGTTTTTTGATGAGTGTTTTGTTGTTTGTTTTTGCACTGGATTTTTAAGTAGCAACCCAATTTTTGAAACCTACATGCAACTACACATCAAAATGGAAGTAGGTACATTGTTTATTTTTTAAGTTATTCAACTTAAAATGCTTACATATAAATATGTACATGATGGCAGCAGTCTTGGACTTTGACGTGGCAACCCAAATTTTAAAAGAAAACTTTCTTTCACCTAGATGCAGCTATAGACCAAAATGTCAGTCAGCACAATGCTTATTTTTCAAGTTGTCTTGCTCATACGTAGCCCAATTTAAATAATAAATAAATAAATAAATAAATAAATAAATAATAAATTAAAAAATAAATCCTTTCTTACACCTAAATGTAGCCACACACCTAAATAGACGTCTGCATGTTGCTTATTTTTCAAACTGTCCAATTCACCAGTTTTACTATATGGTGACAGCCATCTTGGATTTTGACCTGTCAACTCGGTTTTTATGCTTAGATGCAGCCACACATCAAAATGTAGGTTGGTACCTTATTTATGTTTAAGTAATTTAAGGTAAGTTAGTTAAGTTATTAAGTTATCAATCTCACATTTACAAATTAATGGGGCTTTTGAAGTAAACCACTTTAAATGGTTAAGATGAGTCCATTTACCATGTGTCTCCACCATGAGGCAACCATAGTCAACGTCCATTTTGAGTTTTGTTTTCTCTGATGGTTTAGGTTTTCTATCATCCTATAGCAATAAAAAAATGTAAAATCTTCTTTGGCTGTTGATTACATCACCTTTGTTCTGTTGGTGTCTAAACGCATCTACAAGTTTTGATGTTCTTGTTTGCTGTAAAAATACTGCTCCTGTCACACTAGTATTTTTTTTTTCATAAATGCTGGTGTATTTTAAAATAGTTTTAACTTGACAACATGAAGAGTATGTTCATAACAGCAAAGTCGTAAGATGTATATGACTCATATGCAACAGTTATGATGCATCTTTAGCTTGTATATTTCGTATGTGTTGAGGGAGCTGAGCAGCAGGGTAAAGAGCTGGATGATGGATGGATAATGTGTTGGGTTGAACAAGGGGAAAGTTGCAGGATACTGCAGTGCAAGCGTGATTTTTTTTCTACGTTGCCATTACATACCGGTCTTTTCAACTTGTCTGTGTGGCTTTATGTTCTTGTGTGTGACATTACTGCAGAGTATCTGTAACGTTCACTAGCAACTACTTGTCACAATTCTTCAATGAGCTTTTAGTAATTGTTAAATTACGCTCTTCCACCAGCTTGAGGCCATGGTCTTACCCATCGTATTTTAGGTCATGGATTATTCTAACACTCTGTTCTGTTGCTCACCCTGACGGTTTGTCTTCTGTTCTCGTCTTCAAGTAAAACCCAAACCAGACCAACAACAGCAACTTGCACATCAGAGTCAGAGAGTCAGAGTCAGAGTAATTTTTATTGACATTGCACCAAGGTACAACAGGAATATGTACGCACAGTCGTCAGAAAGATGGACTAAGTGTGTGAAGCTGCAGCTGGATCAGCGCGGCCATCTCATTCCTTATCAGAATAATAATCTTAGATATGAAAAGGGGGAAGAACCATGAGGGTAGATAGTAGTGGTGTAACGGTACACGTGGGTGTACCGAACCGTTTCGGTACAGCACGTTCCGTTCGGTCCACCTGCGTACCGTTTCGGTTATTTTTTCACTCATTAAATGTTAACGGGAGGATATATGCACCGCGGAACTAAAGTTCCTCAGCGTGTTTCAGCACGGTGCTATTAATTGTTGCATAGTACCCCTGCAGCATGAGATGAGTAGCAGCCTAGCAGGCTAACTATGGCAACAAACAAGCTGGAGCTTGAAGATCCTCCCATCTTGTTGCGGTCTCCTGTTTGGGAACATTTTGGCTTTCCTGTTAAAACACACGATGGGGAAAGACAAGTCGACAAATCCAAAGCAGTGTGTCGTCATTGTTACATGGAGGTTAGATATGCAGCAGGCAACACGTCTAACTTATTAACGCACTTGAAATGGCATCATCCAAATGTGAACGTCTCCTCCACAAGGAAGAAAAGCAGCTTGGTTCAAACACCGCTAACAGCAGCTTTCTAACAGCCTTTATCAGGTAATTCAGATCGGTTCAAATCAATAACACAAGCTGTAAGAGTTTTTATAGCACTGGATCTACTTCCGTATTCTGTTGTTGAATGCACCGGCTTTAAACATATGATTAAAGTTCTTGAGGCCCGTTACGACATCCCATCACGTCAACACTTTAGCCAAAAAGTCATACCAGCGCTTTATGAAAAAGCTAAAATTGAAATCGTCAACAAGCTATCAAGTGTGCCCGCTGTGTGTCTCACTACGGATGGATGGACATCGTGGGCAACAGAGAGTTATTTAACTCTAACTGTACACTATACTACACCAGAGTGAGAGATGGCGAGTCACGTTTTGCAAACCAGGACTGTTTATGATCAGCACACTAGCACCAATCTTGCGGATCATCTGAAGGAGGCGGTGCATGAATGGAAGCTGGAGAGACCTGCGACTACAATTCCAACTGACAACGCAAAGAACACCATCAGTGCTGTAAAAGAAGCAGGGCTGGGCCCTAAGATAGGTTGTTTTGCACATACGATTAACTTGGCTTCCCAAAAGGCAACAAACATTAATCAGATATCAAGATTATTGGGGAAAGTCAGGAAGGTTGTAGCATTTTTTCACAGAAGTACCACAGCTGCCCACATCCTGGGGTGTAAGCAAGAAATGCTCAATATTCCAAAACATGCACTCATTCAAGATGTTCTCACCTGCTGGAACTCCAGTTATGACATGATTGAAAGATATCTGGAACAGCAAGCAGCCATATATTCTGCACTAACTGAAAAA
>JAVCKU010000059.1:1130822-1146039 GCA_032273985.1 Hypsolebias coamazonicus | reverse complement strand
TCCTTCCATCTTCCCATCACACTCTCCTCACTTGTTAGAACATTACCATTCCTATCTTTAATAAGCCTAACCTAATTAAATTTACAATACTAAAACTATTAAATGTTTAAATGTACAATTCAGTCTGCAGTTCATAAAGCGCATACAGATTTCAACAAGTTGTAGCTGATTGACAGGAAACGCAGTCCCCCACAGCTTAAACAAAAAGCATGCATTTCCTTTAGCCGCATTTCCTCATGAACCACTGGACAGATTTTTATGACACTTTCAAAAATCAATCATTGGATGAGCACGTCTACAACCGACTCCTTTTGAAACAACCCCTATTTAAGACGACCATCATAGCTAATCTAAAGTAGCAGGCAGAAAAATGTCCACAACTCAGTGAATTTTACAGATATCAAGTTAAAATTTGATGTGGTGATAGCTGAGAGTCATCACAAACACAAACTTTGAACGATGATTGTATGAAATTTATGTTATTCCAACAGTCACAGGAGCTTAAAATGTTCATCTGTAACTACAACCCGCTTTAGTTTTTATAGATGTGTAGGTTCGTGGTAAGAGTTTTGCCACAGTTTAAAGAGTTTTAGGACAGTTTAATATGAACACTGTCCCAAAACTGATCAGAAAATCAGATTTTTACAGATACGTTCCAGTTTTTGTACATTACAAACATTTCCACAAACAGACCACACACTGTGAGGATGTGACCCCTCTGTTGGTCCAGGAGTGGTTTTAATTCTCCAGCAAATGATTTAGGGTTTAATCCATATTAGACTGTTTCTTGTTGCCCCACAGATCCTCAGAACAATGATTCACTCCTCTGTAGTTCTGCTTTAAGTAAAACAGCTGAACCAAACCTGTCCAGCTCTGAGCATGCTCAGTTCATCTCAGCAGTGACTGGCGAGGATGTTAAAAAAATGGTAAACCTCATCTTTATCGAACACAGCCACCTCTGTGGAGCACTCGGAGCACCTCACCGGGTGATAAACCTCATCCGTGTCCATCAGCATCGCCGGCATCGAGGAGGCAGCTTCGTCTGCTGGAGCTTCAGTTTTCTGCCCCCTCCTCCTCTTCCTTGGTTTTCTCATCTGCTGACTTTTGTAGCGCAACACCTCGTCCTTCTTCACCGTGCAGTTCATGACAAACATGGCTCGGTACTGCGTACGGTACTTCTCATGCCTGAAAGGACACAGGTGGGATGTGTTACCTTGTTTAAAAACACAGGAAGTAAACTCAGTCTAAGATGAACAACAAACATTTATTTCTCAAATAGCAGAAGGATTAATGCTCTGAATCATTTTATTACTTTTAGGACAAATTAAATGAAACTGTTTAACACTGATGTTTGTGTGTTAGTGGTCAGGCTGATGAAATACACTTTACTTGGCTTTATGTTGTTGCTGTTTTAAAAGGAAACTGAAAGATTTGTGAGGTGGATGGATCAGTTTTCTGTTATCTGAGCAGAACCTGAGCGGACTCAACGTGCTGCTGTTGCTCACCTCTGACAGTCCAGGCAGAGCGTGGTCATGCAGGCAGGACAGTTGAGGACGGCGTCACTGGTGGGACCGCTGAGACGCTGAGACCCGGACGCTGCAGACGGTCGTTTTCTGTTGTAATACCTGCACAGGATGATGACAGGAGACTGAATGAGTATCGGGGGAAGGGTGTGTGTGTGTGTCTTTTTTAAAGAAGAGATTTTAAATGCGAGTACCTCCTGGCATCCACCCAGGCCTGGTCCCTGTCATCCTCATCCGGGTCATACAGCAGCTCATCATTAGTAGGAATCATCCGCTGCTTTCTCCTCCGGCTTGTGGAGCTGCCTGAAGATTCAGGTAAACTTTCATAAACTCAAATTACCATTAAAACATTTTAAGTTATGATGCGCTGATCTGTTGACAGGCTGCACTCTTACTTGGTGTGTCCTCCTCGTCCGAGTCAGAATCAAAGTAAACCTGGTCATACATCTGGGGGTTGGACGGACCTGAACCTCCTCCATCTGCTCCTTCACCAACGCTGTCTGTCGCAGAATAAACAGCCGTCTTTGAGTTCACGAGGAATAAGAGACTGTCTGATCATGTGAGATTATTCAGTAACACCACAGGAAGGCTGGGGCATTTTTACTTCCCACAATCAAAAAGAAGCATTGTTTTTGGTACCAACTTTAAAAAAATTAATCAGGTGTCTTAACATTTTAAACCTCTTAGAACTGATCAGTTTTTCCATCTGAAGACGGCAGAAATCAGCTTTTCTGCACATCAAGATGTTATAAAACACATATTTCTGAGATGTGCGGAGTCAACTGTTCTGTTTCAGTTTTTATTCTCATCTGCTCACAACTGGAATATCATAAGTTTGCAGACTTACAGGATAGAGAAGCATCTAATTCTAGCCCACTGTAAAGATGATGAAGAACAAAGCTTCATATTGCTATCAGTGTTTTCCCTACCATTATCCAAGGAGGGTCCCTAGTCCTGTCTACAGAACCGATTGCCCTGCCTATAGAAATCCCTTGACGCCACAGATTCTGTGGTTGGGGAGTGGAGATTGTTGCCAAGGACCGATCGCCACAGGATATGTGGCTTCGACGTAGCATTAGTAATGTAGAGCTCTGCTAATCCCCCTCCCACATATACTGAATAAAATCTGATTTGAATGTGGACAGAAAAACCCTGTTTGGTTGTCAGCACAGGTTGAGGCACACATCTCTCTTTGTGAGGGCTTACAGCTCTACATGGTTTAAGACTTTGGTTATCATGGCAGTTATTTGGTGTTACCAGCTGATGGTCTCCAGGTTCCCTCCATGTTCTTAATGGTGGAGCTCAGTTCTGCCTCCATCTCTTTTTCAAACTCATCCCCGCTGGAGGACTCACTCTCCCCAGTCAGATACTCCCGGATCAGCTTCTTCTTCTGCTCAGCAGTCCCGTTCAGCAACACATCCAGCTCATCCTCCGAACTAAAACACGGGGAGAATAAAACTTGTTTTAAAGCTTGGAACCAGGCAGGCAGACAATTCAGTGATGGTTTACTCCGTATAATACTGTCAGCGATCACATGGCAAATCTGATTTCTTCTGGCTCCACAAAAATATGGTGCTACTTTGTCTGTCTGAAACGGGTCAGTCATTGAGGCTCAATGGGAACTAACCTGTATAAATAAAAGTTGAATGAATGGTGTCCTTTTATGTCAAAAGTGCCTTCATCACTTGATTCATCACTAGATGAATGTTTAATTCGTTAGAAAACTGCTAAATATTTAAAGCAAACCTGAAAACATTCATAAAAAGCAATTAACAGCTTCATTGCAATATAAAAATCAATAAAGTTCTATCTTATTAGAAATTTAAGTATTTTTATGGATATTCGTTTAAATATATATACATTTATAATTGAAATGTGTTATTTACTGTGGAATCACAACCTTTAAATACCAAGTTTATTACTTTTACTTAGATACAGTAGCGTAGTGTAAAAAAGGTAAAGTTCTTGAAATCAAATACTTTAAAGCCAGCCATTGCTAAATTTTATATCGTTTACCTTAAATAAATGTCCTACTTCTTTTCAGTACATTGAAATAAATACTCAGTTTCTGTCTGATTTTATAAATTGTAACTGCTTTGTAAGTTTAACGTTTTGCAGACGTAAAGTCGTGGGTTTGTTTACATGGTAGCATTCGGCTAACTAGCCTCGCTATGCTAATGCTAACGCAGTTTTTGAAAACCGAAGCTTTATTTGTTGCCCACCTGCTGACAGCTCGCTCCTCGTCACTCGGCTCGTCCAACTCATACGAGTCAAACTCCTGGGATTTTATGAGTTTGTTCATTTTGACCGTTTAGTAACTTCAATTAAGAAAGCAAATATTTCCAGTTAACTAGCTTAGCAGTATGTGCTTCTTCTTCTTTGTTTTTTTGACGCTGTTGACACGCAGCCGGCTGAAAAGCGCTTTACCGCCACCTGGCGGATGGGAGAAATACACCGGGAAAAAAAGGCGTGTGCGCAACAGGAACAACTGATTCTGATTCACCTTGTTCTTCTGGTTAAAGACTGGACCGACTCAGAGTCCTCGGAGCCTTCAGAAAGTGGACTGGGTTTTAGACCCAGCACAGGTCTGGAGGACCTGAAAGACTAAAGATGCTGACCAGCTGCATAGAGGAATAATTCAGCTGCTTGTTTTTATTTTAGTGGCAGAGTTTAGGGCTGCTTTCCTGAAGCTTTGAGATTTAATTTCTGTTTGGATCAAGAAACAGAATTTCTCTTTAAAGACAAATGACCATTCACGCTCACACCTTCGTTAACCTAAGGGTCTGCAACTGTGGCTCTGGGGCCATGTGGCCCTTCAGACGGCCTGCAGAGGCTCATTGTAACTTTTTAAACCAGTGTAAGAAAAGAGCCTGATAAATTAACCCTAAAGTTAAAACCATTCTGTGTTTGTGTTTACACCTTCTGATTAATGTCGCTTCAAATCTGTTGTCAAACCATGATCCGCCTCACAAACAGGGACACAGACCATTTCCATCCCGTCAGGGGTTCTGGTGGGCTCAGACTTTTAAATCTTTTAAATCCTCACGTAAAACTCATTTGAATTATTTGTCTTTCATTACCTGTTGGTTCAAATATTCTTGTTTTAATTCTTTTATCCATTATTTCTATTGATTTGATCGTCGAGCTCTGTGCAGCACTTTGTTCCGTTGAGTTTTAAAGGGTTTCATTAAATAAATTACATCTTAGCTGACTAAACCTCCCGTAGATGTTCCCACTGGTGTTCAGGTAGAAAGCAATGGTTTGGAGCCGGGAGTATTTAAATAAACATTCAGGGGAAAGCCTGCCGGAGCAACTTGCTGAACACAAAAACAAGAGAAAAGGAGAAAGTGGGAAGATGCTGTTTCAGTTTGTGGACAGCGAGGGGCGGCACAACACAGAAGATCTACCACCAGGCAGCTTTCCATGAACTCTTTAAGGTTTGGGTGAACAGTGTTTGATGAACAATAAACAGGTCGTGCAACAGCTCAACTATGAGACTTTTATTTTACTTGGCTTTGATAAAAGCTTAAAGAGATCAAATTAAAATGGTGCATTTTAAATGATAAAACATTGAGGACAGGAGATGAAGAGGAAGAAAAGTTATGATCTGTGTCATTTACAGAAGTTTTAATAACAGCAGAAACCTTTTTAAACATTTCCAACATTATTTAATCAGGAGGAAAATATCATTTAGCTCTGGATATAAATTATACTTGGTAAAAACTAGTAACATTATTTTTAGAGTTCTGCTAAAAGAAGAGCGCTCGGTTGAGACTCCTGAGCAGAAATATTAGTTTTATTAAATAAATTCCTGAATTACACAAACTTTACAAAGTGTGTTACATTTTCAGTGAAGCGCCTTCGTCACTCACAGCCTCCACACCTGAAACTGGAGTATTTTAATTTGAAATGGATGAAATGAAACAAATTTTAATTTAATTGGAAGTAATAATTCTTAAATATTACTCCACATGAACACAGTTTAACATTCTGTGCAGTAAATCTTAAAAAATATATAAAATACAGAATCGTCACCCCTTCAAATTAAAGGTGCTTGAAGCGCGGACCAGTAAAAACACTAAAATCAAGACTTCAGCTGTGAGAGCTGACCTTTGACCTGCCCTGTTCAGTTTATTCAGTATCAGGACACAAATTGTTTTTAACTTTTTAATCTTTCTGTTTGCCTTTTTGTAGCTTCTTCTGTGCATTTCAGCTACTTTCAGCTGTTTCAGCCGTTCAGGGGTCAAAAGGTTCTGACCTTTAAAAAAAAGTTCTGCAAACTTGTTTCATTTAAGCTACAGTTTTTAGCTGTGTTTTAGCTTTCAGCAACTATTTTGCTAGTTTTACCTTTCAATCTGAACCACTTCAGTTTCAGCTTCTTCAGCAGTTGTTAACTAGTCATTCAGCAGTCTTTCAGCATTTGTTCAGCAGTTGTTCAGCAGTCTTTCAGCAGTTGTTCAGCAATCATTCAACAGTTGTTTAGCAGTCTTTCAGCACAGTTTCAGTACTCGTTCAGAAGTCTTTCAGCAGTTGTTCAGCAGTCTTTCAACAGTTGTTCAGCAGTCTTTCAACAGTTGTTCAGCAGTTGTTTAGCAATCATTCAGCAGTTCAGCAGTCATTTAGCAGTTGTTCAGCACTTGTTCAGCAGTCTTTCAGCAGTTGTTCATTATTTGTTCTGTAATCAATCAGCAGTTGTTTAGCAGTCGTTCAGCAGTTGTTCAGCAGTTGTTCAATATTTGTTCAGCAGTCAATCAGCAGTTGTTCAATATTTGTTCAGCAGTCAATCAGCAGTTGTTCAGCAGTTGTTCAATATTTGTTCTGCAGACAATCAGCAGTTGTTCAGCAGTTGTTCAATATTTGTTCTGCAGACAATCAGCAGTTGTTCAATATTTGTTGTGTAGACAACCAGCAGTTGTTCAGCAGTTGTTCAACATTTGTTCTGTAGTTTTTCAGCACTCATTCAGCAGTTGTTCAGTATTTGTTCTGCAGTCAATCAGCAGTTGTTCAGCAGTCTTTCAGCAGTTTTTCAGCACTCATTCAGCAGTTGTTCAATATTTGTTCTGCAGTCAATCAGCAGTTGTTCAGCAGTCATTCAGTAGTTGTTCAGCAGTCATTCAGCAGTTGTTCAACCTTTGTTCATCAGTTTTTCAGCACTCATTCAGCAGTCATTCAGCAGTTGTTCAGCAGCAGTAAGCAGTGTGTTCTCCAGTTAGCGGGTCGATATAAATCTCCACAGGTTGTTTCTCAGCACCGCTCTAATTTAAAGCTTCACTCATGTTTCTGTTTTTGAAACCAGAAAACATGGCCGCCGCCTCCTTCTTCACCTGAAACGGCGCTCGCGTTAGCTTCACCCTGAGCTCGGTGCTTGTCTGTTTCCTGAGTTTCTGTCCCGTCTCTGTTTGTGTTTGTTGGTCGTGTTGCTCCTCCGGTTCGCTGCTGAAGGCGCCTTTACGTCGCTCGGCTGCGTGACGAGGTGTGTTTCTGTGACATTCTCCATCGCAGGTGTGACATCTCGCTCCCCTGACAACAACACACACCGAACGACCACCCTGTGGTTCTACCTGCCTCCCACACACACATCTCACCGTCCACCTCTGTCTCAGCTCCGCTGCTCGACAAGCTAATTTAGCCAATTACACGCAGGTGTGATGCTAATTTCCCCGAGCTGGCAGCAGCTCCTGGAGGAGGTAAAAATAGCATAATTACACTCATCTGTCCCTCTGCAGGCAGACGGGCTCTCCCACTGGGTGTCGGCTCCACTGCCACTACCAAACACACACAGGAGCAAGAAAAACACAAACTGTTGGCTTTGATGACACGGCCTGTGTGCGTGCACGTGTCTGAGTGTGTGTGCGGAGGAATTTGAGCTGCAGCCACCGTTGCTTTTGTTTGAAGCCTTCAGTGGATTTTCAGCAATACGCTGCAATTTCCTGCAAGAAAGGAAACCAGAGTTTTAGTGCGGCGGGATAATTGCACGAGGCCGTTTCTGAAAGCGACGGGTTTGGATTGTTCGAGGAGGAGGAGGAGGAGGAGGAGGAGGAACATAAAACAAGGTCAGAACCGGCAGCGAGGCTTCAGGCGAGCAGGAGTCCTGAAACCAGCCGAGGGAACAACCAAACAGCCGACAGGCCCGATCCCAGACAGAACCTCTGAGAACGTCAGCAGGTCAAACATCTGCAGGATGCTGGAATCCCATGGCCTTCATCAGAACATACAGACCTGTCCTGTCAGGTTTAGTTCTGACTTGTGAGGACACTGAAGAAGGTCCAACAGAACCAGGCCGAGTCTGCTCGGGACCAAAAGCAGAGTTCGGCTCGTGTCGTCCACCAGCGATCACAAACATCTCGCACCGTTTGGATCAGCTTCAGTTAAACTCGTGTCAAAGTTTAACAGTGAGCCATGAAAACACTTCAATAAAACGTTTGACATCAATTAATGAAAAAAATCACCCATTAAAGTCAGGCAGTCGTGTGTGTTTAGTTGTCTGTTAGCAAAATATCTCATGAAACACTGGACAAAACTCTGAGAAAATCATCATTTGGATCCACCGGTATGTATTTAGCTGATTAACCATCGGAGTCGACACAAATCAAGATGGCCGCAACAGCTAGGTGAACTTAGCCAGCACAAAACATAGTTGACTTTACAAATCACAAGCTAAAATTTAGCATCATAGTAGTTGAGAGTCATCCCCATCACATGGTCTGAGCGCTAAAAGAGCAGTGAAGTTTTGGTAACAATACCTTTTACATTTTAGCTTTCAGCTACTATTTTGCTCATTTAGCTTGTAGCTAATGTTGTGCTGGCCTTAGCATTGAGCTACCTTATTGTAACTTTTACCATTTAGCTAGTGTTGGGCTAGTTTTAACTCTTGTTCTGATCGTTTAACACCAGTTTTAGCTTTTTCAGTGAATTTTAGCAGTTGTCCAGCAGCCGTTCATCGGTTGATTAGATGTAGTTAAGCAGTGATTTAGCAGGTGTGGAGCTATTAAGCAGTTGTTGAGCTGTTCTTCAGCATTTGTTAGCAGTTCTTCAGTTGCTGTTAACAGTCATTCAACAGTCATTCAGCTGTTGTTCAGCAATCGTTCAGCAGTCGTTCAGCTGTTGTTCAGCAGTCCTTCAACTGTTGTTCAGCAGTCCTTCAGTTGCTGTTAACAGCCATTCAGCTGTTGTTCAGCAATCGTTCAGCAGTTGTTCAGCAGTCCTTCAGTTACTGTTAACAGTCATTCAGCTGTTGTTCTGCAATCATTCAGAAGTCCTTTAGTAGTCCTTCAACTGTTGTTCAGCAGTCGTTCAGTTGCTGTTAGCAGTCGTTCAGTTGCTGTTAACAGTCATTCAGCAGTCATTCAGTTGTTGTTTAGCAATCATTCAGCTGTCCTTTAGCAGTCATTCAGCTGTTGTTCGGCAGTCCTTCAGATGTGTTTCAGCTATTGTCCAGATATTGTTCAGCAGTCATTTAGCAGTCAATCAGCAGTCCTTCAGCTGTTGTTCAGCAGTCATTCAGCAGTCCTTCGGCTGTCATTAGCAGTCCTTCAGCCGTTGTTAGCAATTGTTTAGTAGTCATTCAGCTGTTGTTCAGCAGTTGTTCAGCTGTTGTTCAGCAGTCGTTTGGCGGTTCAGTTGTTGTTCAGTCGTTCAGCTGTTGTTCAGTAGGCCTTCCATTGTGTTTCAGCAGTCGTTCAGAGGTTGTTCAGCAGTCATTCAGCAGTTGTTCCAGTCATTAGGCTGTTGTTCAGCAGTCATTCAGCAGTCGTTCAGAGGTTGTTCAGCCGTCATTCAGCAGTCGTTCCAGTCATTAGGCTGTTGTTCAGCAGTCATTCAGCAGTCGTTCAGAGGTTGTTCAGCAGTCATTCAGCAGTCGTTCAGAGGTTGTTCAGCCGTCATTCAGCAGTTGTTCCAGTCATTAGGCTGTTGTTCAGTAGTCCTTCGGTTGTGTTTCAGCAGTCGTTCAGCGGTTGTTCAGCAGTCATTCAGCGGTTGTTCCACAGTCATTAGGCTGTTGTTCAGCAGTCATTCAGCTGTGTTTCAGCAGTCGTTCAGCGGTTGTTCAGCAGTCATTCAGCTGTTGTTCAGCAGTCATTCAGCTGTTATTCAGCAGTCATTCAGCTGTGCTTCAGCAGTCGTTCAGTAACATGACGTTTGGTTTGCTGACCCTGAACTATAAACTAAGACACAGACTCCAAGGTAAAAAAGTGAAGTTTTTTTTTTACAAACTGCTTTGAAGAATTTGTTGCTGCAAAGAAAACATGGAGAAGGTGAGTCCAGGTCGATCACAAGATGTTTGATGGTAGGAAATTATTTGATGTTTGTCTTACTTATGGTTGTTTGCAGAGTGGGGAGAGACGAGGTCCTGGGATTCCAGATGAAGATGAAGACGTGGTCCAGAAGGAGAGTAATGTTGGAGAGACTGACAGGTGGAAGGTGCTTGGTGTTTGGTCCAGGCTGGTGTTTGGTCCAGGCTGATGTTTGGTCCAGGCTGATGTTTGGTTCAGGCTGGTGTTTGGTTCAGGCTGATGTTTGGTCCAGGCTGATGTTTGGTCCAGGCTGGTGTTTGGTCCAGGCTGATGTTTGGTCCAGGCTGATGTTTGGTTCAGGCTGATGTTTGGTGTTTGCAGGAACAGGATGACAACATGGAGGTCACGAGGAGCCAGGAGGATTCAGGAGCAGGACTAGGAAGTCACAAGAAAGAATCAAGGTTAGTACAAAAAGCACAATGTTTTGTTTGTCAGCCGTCACGTTCAGATACATTTTAAATGCAGTCGGGCTTGATTTCGTCGTTCAGCCTGTTTTATTGATATTTGCACATGGATTTATTATTTTTTAACAGTTTGCCAATTTCGTGGTGTGATTGTTTTTGTGTTGTTTTAATTTTCTCCCCAACTTGCTGCAAGAAAAAAAATCCATAAGGGGACAACAAAAGTGATGATGATGATGATGACTTAAGTTACCCAGGTATCATAACGTTCCAGCGTCAGATGAATGATTGACGGGGGTTTCAGTGTCCAGCAGAGAAGTCTGATCAGCTGCAGGTGTGGAGAGGTGGACGACTGAACGACAATCTGCTGTGGGGAAGTGATCATGGCTGAAAAACTAAGAATCCTACGCTCAGCAGTCGTTCAGCAGTTGTTCAGCAGTCGTTCAGCAGTCACTTAGCTCACAGTAAATTCAGTTTGTCTAGTCAGTAGGACTTGAATAAAACTCATCAGACCCAGGTCTCCGACTCCGTTTGGATCTTTCCTTCCTGCAGGAAGCTCCTGTTCAGCAGCGTCTGTTCACAGAACATCCATGAGAGACTGGGTTTGTTCTGGTCCATCACCTGGTACCTCTGGTTTTTCTCAGCAGCAGCACCTTCTGATCTGCTGCTCGCTGAAAACAAGCCCTCGGCTGCGACCAGGACTTGTTTTCTCACCGTGTCGGACCGCGGTGAGTCCAGATGTAAACACACTTTGAGCGGGTTTCGGTGCTGCCAGGTGGACTGTGAAACGCGCCTCCGAGGCCTTCCCACCTGCCAGGAGAAATAAATTGGCCCTCACACGTCATCTCCTTATCTACATTCCTGCCATCACGTGCGTCTTATGGACGCGTGCGAGGACGCAGACCATATGGACGGCGTCTTTCTACACCCTCACTCAGAACCAGATGGATCTGTCGATCTGTCACACAGCAGTGGTCTCCAGGGCCCCGCTGCGACCTCCACACTCTGACAACTAAAGGTTCAGGAGATTCCACAGAGGTGGTAACATGTCACGGAGCTCTCTGCCAGCATGAAGCTCGACTAATTGGATTATTTTAAAGAAATCTGTTCCTTAAAATGACAAAAAAATCTAGTAAAAACAGCGTTTCAGCTGAATCACTGCTGAAATCAGCCGAAGAAGCTGAAAGTGACATGTTTAAACAATCAGACAAAAGCCTAAAATAGCTAAACAAAAGCTAAAACCAGAAGAACAGTAGCGAAAAACTAAAAGCCGAGCAGTAGGTAAAATCTAAAGTAGCTGTAAGCTAAAATTAGCAAGTAGCAAAACAACTATGACCAGCAAAACAGCTTAAAGATAGAATCAGCAAAATTGTAGATCAAAGCTGGAATTGGTAAAACGGTAGCTTAAAGCTAAATCAGGCAGAACACCAGCTAAGAGCTAAAACCACCACTAGCTAAAAGCTAAAATTAACTGAACAATAAAGCACCAACATTAGCAAAACCAGCAGAACATTTGCTAAAAACCTCAAACCAAAACAGCAGCTAAAAGTTAAAACCAGCAGAGCAGTAGGTAAAAGCTAAAGTTAGCCAAACAGCAGTTGTTAAAATATATTAAAATTAACAACACAAACTAAAACAAAACAAAACAAAAAAAAACAGCAGCTATAATTTAAGACCAACTAAACAGTAAAAAGTAGTTTAAATTAGTAAAAAGTAGCTTATAACTAAACCAAACAGGACGACTAAAAACAGCTAAACATCGGTTATTCTAGCAGAAAATGTTGATTCTGTGTTGAATTAAAACATCATTTAGATGATGTTGATAATTTTACTTAATAAATCAAGCAGTTTGTTCAAACATCTAATAATCCAACAGGTCAGGTCCAAGAGATAGTGGCTCCTCCATTGAGCAGAAGAGGATTCTGGGAAACAAACCTAATCTGAGCTCAAACTTCCTGATGAGCTCGAAAAAAATTTTCTTTTTTCGGCTGCTCCTTTTTTCAGCTGTTGCCACAGTGAATTAATTTGCATGAATTATGCCAGATGCCGTTCCTGGCTCAACCACAGACCACCAAGCTACCACGGCCTTCTGTGTGGAGCAGAGAGCTGCCATCTAGGGCGCCCGGGGGAGCAGGTGGTCTGGGTCAAGGGCCTTGCTCAAGGGCCCAGAGTGGGGCAAATGAGGATGGACCTCTCACCCACATTTTGATGATGTCAGTCCAGGAGATCAACCAGACAACCTTCTGATCATCAGCTCGCATTCTCCAACCTCTTCACCACCATTTCTCTCTCATGTAATTCTCATGTTTTATTTTATTTATTAAAATATTTGACTTTGAACGTTTTTGGTTTCATTGAAATGAGTCATTTTAAACTGTGGTAATTTTGTTTTTAGCTTCTTTTTCACTGGTTTTAGCTGTCAGATTTGATTTAGTTAGCTTTACCTTTTAGCTTATTGTTTTTTTTTTGTGGGTGCTTTTGCTATTAGCTTCAATTTTGTTATTTTTGTCTTTAGCTTTCTTCATTTTGGCTTTAGCTATTAGCTTCAGCTTTAGACGTAAGCTTTATTCAGCTTTTCTGGCTTTAGCCTCTAGCATTGATCTTGCTGGCTTTACCTTTTAGCTTGCAGCTTTTCTGGCTTTAGCTATTAGCTTAAGTTTTGCTAGCTTTAGCCTTTAGCTTTCTTCAGCTTTTCTGGCTTTAGCTATTGTCTTTGGTCTTGCTGGCTATATCTTTTAGTTTTCGTCAGCTTTTCTGGCTTTAGCTATTAGTGTCAATGTTTCTAGCTTTAGCCTTTATCTTTCTTCAGCTTTTTTGGGTTTAGCTATGAGCATCAGTTTTTCTAGCTTTAGCCATTAGCTTTCTTCAACTTTTCTGGCTTTAGCCATTAGTAGTAGTTTTGTTTTCTTTACATTTTAGCTTGTTTCAGGTTTTCTGGCTTTAGCTATTAGCGTCAATGTTTCTAGCTTTAGCCTTTATCTTTCTTCAGCCATTAGCTTTGGTCTTGCTGTCTTTACTTTTTAGCTAGCTTCAGCTTCTATGGCTTTAGTGGTTTCACAAACTTTAGCTTCTTGCCTGTTTTTTTATCTGTTTATTTATTTTTTGTGACGAATTCGTTTCAGCCTCTTCAACAAATTTCAGCGGTCGTTCAGCGTTCACGCATGTATTTTAGAAAATTTTACTTTTCCTGGTAGTTTTTTTGTATTTGTACCTCAGCAGTGGTTGGATCTGACCTCACGTGTGTTTTTTTAAACGTACGGGGCCGCCCCGCTGAACAAAGTGTGGGCTCCACCTGTCGGCCCGCGCTGCAAACACCGCTGACGGCCGAGCTTCATTATCTTCTGCCACCTCGGATGAGCTGCCCGGCGGCCAGTGTGGACCTGATTAACGGGCCGTGCCGGCGAGCTGAGATCGTCTGGCGAGACCGAAACCCTCCCGCACGTTTCTCGGCGTCGTGCTCACACACTTCCCTCACAAAGTCAAATGAAACGACTCGGCTCCTCGTTATTTCCTCACACCTTCAATGCTCCTCTGGCTCCAGGGTCAATATGAAGAGTGTTTGTTTCAATAAGACCAGTTTGTGAACGTCTCACTGTTACCTTTGCTGTTTTATTGTTTCCCTCCATTCCTACCTGCAGCTGTCAGTCAAATTAACCTGCGTTTTCATGGAAACCTAATTACTGTATTACCCAGCAGACGTGAACTCCAGCACGTTGTAAGGATCACCATCCTTCTTCTTCTTCACCTGTTTTTAAAGCCGCTTCCTGTTTGCTTCAGTCCTCCCTGGTCCAAATTGAGTGGTTTTACCTCGTTCTGTGGAGGAATAAAGCCGAAGCTCTTTGTGGTTTTCGGTTCTTGACTGGAGGCAATCAGCACTTTTCAGCGCACGTGGCAGGTGAGGGCACCGCTGAGCTTCATGAATACAGATGAAATCAAGACGACGAACAACGAAGAACCGCAGAGCCTCGTTTCTGAAGGTTCACGTTTCTCACCGACTTCACGAAACATCTGGTGGCCAGACGACAGGAAACTGTTTTCTCCTCTTCCTGAAACTTTTAGCCTCTGCTGCTAGAAGCTAAACAGATTCATCTTCAAACTGTCGTTTGGAGCTGAACTCATGACTGAATTAAAAAACACAAGAGTTTCCAGACTGGATGCTGAGTCAGCATCCTCTGTTGGTTTTGTAGCTTTTGTACAAGGATTAACTTAAAATGCTTGATTTGATTCAAATGAATGGGTTTTTGAGTTTTGTTTCCATAATTTTAGCTTCTAGCTGTCATTTTTTTGGAATTGCCAAAATATTAACCTTTAATTACAAATAATGTCCCCATAAAAATATTTCCATTTGAAGTCATCCTCAGTTGCCATTTCTGTTTACCTTTTCATTGAGATAGCTCTTTGCTAATTTTACCATTTAGCTCGTTTTTTTTTTTTTTACATTACACAGCTAGCTTCTAGCTGGACGTTTGCTATGTTTAGCTATCCTTTTGCTATTGCTTCTAACATTTTGCCACTTTTTTCTATGCTATTGTTATTTTCAGCTTTCTTTTATCTACTTTTACCATTTAGCTAGGTTGTGCTTCTGTTAACTTTCAGCTAGACATTTACACTTTAGGTATTTTTAATTAGATTTTTGCTACTTTTCGTTGTAACTAGCATTTTGATACATTTAACTACAATTTTGTTACTTTACCTTTTAGTTAGTTCTTTTTTTGTTGTTAACTTCAGCTTCTACCTAGTAGCTACTTCATCTCAGTGGTTCCCAACCCTAGTCCTCGAGGAACACCTTCAAGTTTTAGTTGTTTCTCTGCTCCAACACAACTGGATCAATAATTTAATTACTTCCTCAAGTTCTGCAGAAGCCTGTTAATCACCCATTCATTCAAATCAGGTGTGTCAAAGTAGTGAAATAACAACAAACACGCAGGACGACGTTCCTCAAGAACCACATTTAGGAACCACTGTTTAGCCTTTTGCTACTTTTAGCCATTTACAGGTG
>JAVCKU010000059.1:1098794-1110817 GCA_032273985.1 Hypsolebias coamazonicus | reverse complement strand
TGCTCCTTCCCGCTTATTTCTGCTAGTTTCAACTCTTGCTATTTCAGCTACTATTTAGCTGTTTTGTGCTAAATTTAGCTTTTTCAGCTAATTCCACTTTTTAAAGCTTATTTCAGCTCCTTCCACTTCCTTCTGATATTTTAAACTTATTTCTGCCTTTTCAGCCACTTTTCAACCATTTGTTGCTAATTTCAGCGTTTTGAGCTAATTTCTTAAATTTTTGTGCTAGTTTCTGATTATTTAAACCAAATTGAGCAAATATGTGTTCTTTCGGCTTTCTTCTGCTAGCTTGGACTTGTTCTTCCATTTAAGCTGCATTTCAGCATGTATTTAGATAGTTTCAGCTGTTTTGCAGCATGTTTTCCTTTTTTTTTTTTTTTGCAGGAAATGCAGTTTCTCTAGTTCATTATTCATCATCAGTGTCGTCTTTAGACCTGGATGTTCAGGGCTGTGGCCTCAGACCTACATGTTAGGTTCACTGGAAACTTGAAAAACTGGCGTGAACGATTGCTTCATTGTCTCTATATGTCCCTGTGATGGACTGGAGACATGTCCAGGGTGTCCCCCACCTGCTGGACACAGACACCAGCGCTCCTCGGTCCAGAAACCAAAAAGCGGGTCAACCAAATGGTTGTCTGGACGTAAACAGTTTGGGAAACTGGTTCCAGGGTGTAAAGTGGGAGCAGATCTCCCCGCTCCGATGAAAACGTTTATTTCCATCGCAGGAAGAATTCATGAACTTTAACCCCGCACTCCCCCACACCCTCGCTCCTGTGACTTCCTCCTTACATTCTGTCATCCGAGGCACCTAGTGTCATTCCCAACAACTCCCCCACCCCCCATCGGTCCCCGCCTCCCGCTCTCTCATCCAGGATAGTTGCTAAGCAACAGAGGCCTTGTATATCATTTACCCGCTGCATGCAAATATATGGACAATTAACCACTTCTGTTTGCATAATAGATATGGGAAGGAGGTGTAGGGGGTGGGGGGCTGAGGTACAAGGGGGTGGGGGGGGGTATTTAATTTTCGGTTCAACTCATCCTGCCTGGTGACACAAAGCAAACAAGAGAGGCGAGAGAGAAGCAAGGAGAGAGAGAGCAGGAGCTGAATAATTTCCATTCCTTCTCATCTCAATAACCGCAGCCTCAATACTTCCATTCTTCCTCCATTCGTTCAGTTTGCATGGAGAGTAAAGGAGGAGCATCGCTGCAAATTACCCCCCCGCACCCGCAACACACCAACACAACAAGATGCGCACACGCACGCATGCAGGAACATTATAATTACTACCCTGCGCGGCGCTCAGCCTCCGCTCAGCAGTCATTGATGTGCAGATGAAGATGGCCGCCGCATGTTTTTGCGCTGAAAGAAAACCATGTTTTGGTTGGGCTCTGTCAACGGAACAGCTGGATTGCCATTTTTCACTCAAATTAGATTTCAGCTGAAGCACCGGTGCTGGGGGAAATTAAGCCGCACAACAAGAAGCAGAAGGAGAGAGCAGCCATTTTCTCTTTCTCTGTCTTTTCACACACTCCCTAATTTGGTACAAAAGAGGGTTCAGAGCGGGGCACAGCAGTCAAGCTGCACCCATCCATCCATTCATCCGCCTATCAGTCTATTCATCCCTCCATCTCATCCATACATGCTTTCTCTCTGTCTTGTGGCTGTTCCAGAGTCATTCTGGGTCGTTCCTGTGTGTTCGGTTCAGCAGGAAAGATCTCAGATTTATTCTGGGTTTCTCTCTCCACCCTGCAGGCGTTCGGCTCCTGGGTCAGTGGAGCCGAAGATAAACTCACTCAGGTGTGTTCACCTGATTCATCAGCCTCCACGTTCCCTTTTTATGAAAGAGTTCAATTAAACACAACACGTAGATTGTACATTTTATTCTACATTAATGGAAGTATCCCTTAAAAGAACACGTCACCCACCACCTTGGATACCAATCTGTTAGGCAAGGACCTCAAACGATATGTCAGCGCTCAGAGTATATGTTGAGAATGACCCTCGGCTACTACCACACCAATATTCAGCCGAATAGCTGAAGAATTCACAGAGTTATAGACGCATATGTTGGCTAAGGTCAATAATTTGTGGCGACCATCTTGATGGATCATCTGTTGGAGATGAACGTAGAGTTGCATATAAATCCAGCCAGTGGTTCATGAGATATTTTGCTAACAGATAACCAGAGAACTGTAAAACTGACGGGTTTAGTATCAGTTTTGAAGAGTTTTGTCTAATAGGTTCTAAAAGTTTACGTGACATCAGTCAGGGAGCACGGAGGCAAAAGTCTTCATCCGGGCTAGGCTAACAGCTAGGCTAACTGTTAGGCTAATAACTGTTAGGATGTCATGCTAATGATGGCCTGGTTTTATTGTTTGTCAGGATTAAGAATTACTTCTCACCAATTTGAGCGCCATCGCAGCTGAAATTAACCCTGCACGTTTCGGCACGTTTGTTTAGTCGTGTGTTTTTTACCAAACGTTCGTGTTTCGGCTCGGCTGTACCTGTGCCGTTTACAGTCAAACACCTGGTTCTGGTTTCTTCTGGTTCTTGTCTTTGTGACGTTAACTTCATGACTCCAACATGTCTGGAGCCACACAGCTGGATCAACACAACCGAAGCCACGCAGCCGAAGCCACACAGATCAACACACCTGGATCTATACAGCTAGATGCACACAGCCGAAGCCACACAGCTGGATCCACACAACTGAAGCCACAAAGTTGAAGCCACACAGCTGGATCCACACAACCAAAACTACATGGCTGGATCCACACAGCCAAAGCCACACAGCTGGATCCACACAGCCAAAGCCACACAGCTGGATCCACACAGCCAAAGCCAAAGCCACACAGCTGGATCCACACACCTGGATCAACACAACCGATGCCACATAGCTGAAGCCACACAGTTACCTGTAGATCCACACACCTGGATCCACACAGCCATATCTGTGCAGCCGAAGCTACAGCAGAAGGATGAGAACAAGGACACTTCCTGTTCTCTGCACGTCAGCTTCAGTCAAACAGCTGAATGTGGACAGCTGACCCGATACACCTAAAAAAACATGCTGAAGTTTAGAAAAGACAAGAAAGTTCATGCTCCATCATCCAAGTACCAAATGCAATAATTCTCAGTCGGATCATCTGGACAGTTTCTTTTTTATAGAAGCGTTTCAACCTCCAGCATCATCAGGATGCTGAAGTTTACTTTTTGTTTTGCTGCAGCGTTTAGTTTATTCGTCCACAGTTTAAAGTCTTTTATTTACTTTCCACTAGAGACCAGAAAATACATCAGAACAAAATGTTGTCTACATTAACATATATGAACTTAAACAACAGAAAAACATGCAATAAATTATCTGCGCGTGTCTCGTATTTACCCACCAGACCTTTAAAATCAAAACCGGCAACAACAAAAAAAAAAAACAAAAAAAAAACAACAAACTTACAGATCGTTTTGTTAAAATCAGGACTGGAGCTGGTTTCTTAAAGTTGGATAAATTACTTTAATACAAACTGTTTAAAGACTATTGTTTTACAACAGAGACCTGCTTTGTCCATATGTTTTTAACTTGTTATTTTAGCTGTTCATAAATCAAAACCTTTGGCTCATTCAGGAGGTGGATGCTGGGACTTGTAGTTTCTTTTTATTTATTTATTTATTTTTATGTTATTTACAAATATTTTCCCCATTAAAATGAATAGAAACATTTTTTACTTCCTTTAAAAACCCTTGTTTTCACATAGTGGGCCAACAAGTTTGATAGTGATAAAATAGTTTCTGGAGTCCGCTCTCTCCCCCGTCTACTCGTCTGAGGCCGCCATGGCCAAAGTGGTTCAAAACATCAAAGTTCATGCTCAATAATCCAAGTAGAAAATCCTCTGGGTGGTTTCTTTTTCTGGAAAATGCTTCAGCTGCTTGCTTTGTTTTTGCCTTCCTATGCTATTTTTAGCTTTTAGCTTCCATTCTGCTACTTTTAGGTAGCGTCTTTTAACTTTTTACTTGTTTTTAGCTGCTTTTGGCTTTCTGTTGTTTTGCTTCTTTTAATTTTAGCTAGCACTCTGTTTCTTTTATATTTAATAGGTCAGTTTCAGCTTCTTCAGCGCTCAGAGTCCAGAAAACTTTTCCCTGGTTGTTTATTTTTTTACATCACCATGGTGACGCAGGAGCAGAAACAAACAAACAAATAATGATCCTGCAGACATTCAAGGCATTATATGGTTAAAATTCAATTCAATTCAAAAATACTTTATCAGTCCCAAAGGGAATTATGTAAAAGGACAATTCTACCATTTTGAAATGCGTAAAAGCAAAAACTCTTACCTGTTGTAGATAACTTTTTGAACGTCCTCAGTTTGTAGACAAAGAGTTAAATTCTGAAGTTTTCTGCCAAAACAGCCACTTTAAAACACTATATCATAAACCTTTACCTTTGCATGGTCAATAATGTAGACACCTGTTGCTCTTTACAAAATCAAATAGCAGCAGAAGCTAGCTGTAGCACTTTTCATTCAACATCTGGTACATTCAGGGGCAGTTTCCTGTTCCTGCAAGAAACTCATTTTTGTTATAACAAAAATAAATATATAAAAAAAGATCATGATATTTCTTAAATTTACAACACAACTTTATTTATAAAGTACTTTAAAAACCAAAAAAGTTGTCAAAAGGGCTGTTCACCGAGAAAAGAAAGTAAAATAACAGAGTCAGAGACCAAAAAAAGTTCCAGACAAGACAAAAAAAAAAAAAAAAAACTACATCTTTACAAGCCAAAGAGGAAAAAAATAAGATTTAAACAGGAAGTGAGTCGGCCTGCCTGATGTACAAGGACAGAAAACAAACAAAACATTATCTGAACACGTCAAGATAAAAGCCTGGATTAGACTTTGGACAGTTTTCTGGACGTGATCACTGATTTAATGTGAGCCGGTCCAGTCCAACACCATGTTAGTGTTGGTCTGAGCCAGATGTTGCATTCAAGGACCCAGATCAGCACAGACTTTAGAACCATAATGGCCTTAAACAAAACGTCTGCTTGTTCATTCAGGTGTGAGAAGTTCAGCAACATCATCACAGTCTAACAGCTGGATGGTGATTTTTATTGTCTCAGTAGGTTTGTGTGTCATCGGCATAAAACTGAACCACCGTTTTCAGAGAACGGATCCAGCAACACTGGTCCCTGGTCTTCCATGGTGGTCCAACTTTCTTAACGACAAAACTTAACAGCTTTCCATTTAAATAACCGTTCAAATGTGACGGCGGTGTAAAGATTTATAAATTACAGATCAGGTGCACCATTGTGAAAGGTATTTTTTGTACTTCTGTAGTTTTAACATGAGATGGATCCATTTCGTTTTAGCCGTTAGCTCCGCTAGACTCAAATGCTTTTTTTTCCCAAACTGAGGTCGTTCAAAGACTTATCTACTGCAGGTAAGACATTTATAACTGCACTCGCTCTGAGATCTTTGAGAGTATTAACACAGACTAGACCAGCTCAACTCAGGTGTCCGGCTGACTGAAAACCCAGGATTCTATTCAGATGTTTTTATTTTATTTTATTCTTTCGTCTCTTTAACGTCAGTCGGACAAACACGGTTTGTGCACAGAGGCCTGCAGACGGCTGCAGAAACCATTATTAATGTTGTCAAGCTTCACACGCCTGTGATGCCCAATATATTAGTCACATTACTGAACAGGTTCCCTGTGGTATTCACTGACCTGTCTCACGCACACGTGCGCGCTCACTCCAGATATAATCATAGGTATGACATGGTGACGACACCTTTAATCAGAGCTGTAAAAGAAATGGAGACAGAGTTCTTTTAAAAACAGGATTACAGTGCGAAAGCTGCCCTCCGCCCTCGTCGGAGAGCAGCCGGTTCAATTCTCACCTGACACCACACCTTGGACCTTAAAGAACCGGGTCCATAATCATATGGATGACACACTCGGTGGCAGGTGGAAGCCAAGCGTCTGCAGCGAGGAGAACAGAGGAAAAAGGAGTAATCTCATTTTGTTTTGTCTTCGTCACAACTTAAAGCAGGTTTCATGAAAACAGGAGCGTTCGGGGTTGATGTTCTCCGTGCACGCTTCAGTTTCAGTGCATGTTAAAAAAAAAAAAAAGAAAATTAGCTCTTATTTGACCCTTCGAAGAACCCAGAACCCCCGGAGTCACAGAAACAGCTCCAGGTTCTCCGGTAATGACCCACAAATTGCTGCACGAGGCTCCATTTGGGAATAATTCCTGTTTACAGAAATGCCAGAAATGAGCAGCCCAAAACGTCCAAACGTCTGGACTGGGGTCAGAGGTCACGAGTCAAACACCTGCTTTGCAAACGCCACAACTTCGAACCCCCACGGCTGTCAGGAGCTGCAGAGAAAATCTGCTTTTTATGAGTCAGTGTGAAAATGCTCTGCTGGATGCGAGAGGAAACAAACGCCCTCAGATGGACTTCATCAGATGGACTTCATCAGATGAACGAGCGCAGAGCGGCTGACTCTCCAGAGTTTCCTCGAGTTAAACCAGTTTTCTTCCTGTGGTTAAAGGTTTAATTCTTTGTGCTCTGATGAAAGTGCAGCACAGAAAGCCGAGCAGCTTCATGCAAACAAGCTGAATGTTCTGAATGTGATTGCAGCCCCGTGGTGTTTGCTTTAAAACCGTCTGGGAGTTGTAGTTTTAAATGTCTCATTTTAATTTTTGACTGATCCTAAAGGGAGAACTGTCGAGAACAAAGAGTCAAACGTGTCTCAGACCGAGGAAATTTAAATATTTGTCATTTCCTGACACGTTTCAGTCCAGATCCAGCAGGTCAATGTTCCAAACGTCTCGTTTTCTTGCAGTAATTTTCCACAGTTGCTGCAGATTGAAGAAAGAGCCGGGGGACCCCCACCCCACAGCAGAGCTCAGCCCCCATGGATCCTCTGCGTTTCCCTTCATTACCACCGTCGTCTCCTCCACCTTCAGGGACAAAGACGCAGAACGTGGTTCTGTCAGCAGCCAACAAACCAGACGTTCCTCAGATGAGGATCAGGCCGTTCTTCTGGTTCTTTACCAGAGAAGGAGACGCAGAACGTTTTATCTTTAGTCGTTTTTCACTTGCTCAAACTGTTTGAGGCAGAAAATCAAAACGCTCCAAAGTTAAACGTTTGTTTCCAAATCGTTCTTCACTTTGTTTGCATAAAAATAGATCTTCTCACATTCTTCCATATTCTTGTAGCCATCAAAAAAATTGAGATCAAATTAATATTCCAGGATTTATTGATTTAGTTTAATGTTTTCTTTACTTTGATGCTGAAACACAGAGGGACAAATAAAAGACGATTCTCTTCTATCCTATTTTATTCCTCTCGTTTTATTTTGTTTAAAAAATTTAAACTCTAAAAGAGTTTGGGCTCGTTGAATTTCTGCAAAAACTCCAGATTGTTTTTATTTTTATTTGACAAGTCTTTGTTCAAAATTCATTTTTTTAATTTAAAATACAAATTATCAGCTAATTACCAGCACAACGGGTCATTTAAATTTTATTTAACATACTGATGATAAAACACGATGACGACGCTTTAGTGACTGACACAAACACTTTATTTATAAGGAACCTAAAATCAACAACAAGCTCGATTTAAAGCGCAGCTCTTAGTGAAATAATGAAGCATTTAAAGGACATAAATAAGGTCAACATCCCACAACTGGGACAAAGGTCAGGGAGCAAAAGTAACAATGTTTTAAAACAGTCGGATTAATTGTTGTTGCAAAAAAGCTGCGTGCGAGTCATTAAACCACCTGTTTCATTCTGTTCAACATAAATAGAGTAAAGGAATTTATCTGCTTAACTTCACTCAGAAATCAGTCAAAGAGCCAGTGTTGAGCCTATAATAAATAAAAACCTCTGTTTGCCTAGTTGGGTGAAGCTGCAGTGACAGATATGGCCTGTAGATGGCAGCGCAAAACAGAAAATCAAACCTTTAAACTTAAAAAGCTGAAAAATGTTTCATCCTTTCAGCATTTGCTCCATCTGGTTTAAAGGAAGGAACATTTTATTTTACATCAGTGTAATATGTTAGCAGGGTGACATGTTATTGATTCATTCATTCATTAGATGCTTGCGCACAGATGAAAACATGATTTGTTTTATGACATGGAGCGGCCTTCATGCTTCACATCAGGAGCTCGATTCATCCACGATCGCCTGCAGAAGCTTCTTGGTTTGACCGTGAAACCGGTGAGCAGGTTGAAGGCGAGGAAGACCGTGTTTTTGTTGTTTCTGTCTGTGTTTCGTCCTCGTCTCTTGTTTATTTTGTGTGTTTACAGTGAGACGGACACAAACATTGCTGCTGTTTGTTCCCTTTATGTTTCCAACAAACAGAAGGAAGCCTGCAGCCGCCGCTGTTGTCACTGTGTTTGGAGTTCAGACGTTTAATTATTCCACAGCACCAACCTTCATCTAATTATCATCACACACACACGCACACTCACACACACACACACACACACGGTCTATTATCATCTCTCTTTATGTGACAGCACTGAACAACAAGAATTATACACCTTAATTAAGCAGCCAACATGTCAGTGTATTTATAATCACCACTAACACTGAGAGACAGATTCAGCAACTCCAACACACACACGCTGAAAGACGTTGCAGAAACACGGCGAAAACACTGTAAATCAAACCACTTAGAACAAAAGATGCTGAAAAACACACTTTTTAAACTAAAACAAAAACTCTGGTTCTCACCTCTTAAAGCCCCGACCGCACAACGACAAAGGTTTTTAAAAACAGAGATTTTCTGCACCTCCGGAGCTGTTGGACTGAACCAAAACAAGTGTTTGATTCATGCCCGCTGTCACTACAGGCCCGTAAGTTGTTGATAATATTAATGAGTTTTATTGTACCACAACTATACAAATACTCAGATCAAGAATACGTTAACAGCAGGAGATCCCTGCTCTCAGTATCTCAGCTGCTGAACATTAATCTCTAAAAGGGTTTAAATAGTGAAACAGGTTAGTCACAGAGTTGTTGCGATCATCTCCAACAGCCGCAGGTCTGCAGTTTGACCCCAACAGGGAGCCGTACTCTGGCAGAAAACACATCCAGGTCCAAATATAAACCTCTGCCTGTATTCACTTGGAAAGTGTTCTCCTGCAGACTGAGTAAATTAGTTTATTTTGATTACATTAAATGAAAACATCAACTAGAGTGACAACATAAAGCAAAACAGCCGAAGGAGTAGGCAGACGCTGAAGCTCGTTTACATCCACCTCGTGTCAAATTCAGAAATCAACAAAAATAAACAGATCTAATTGAGACAAAACAAAACACAGACTCTGCAAAACATCAAAATATACAGATCCTGACGAATTCCCAACAATCAGATAGAAATCACTTTACACGATCACCTAAAGTTATCTGAAATTTTAACAGTTTTTAAACAGAAGGAACTATTTCTTACTTTTCAACTCATCATTAGGATCATTCCAGAATTTCAATCCAAGTGTCAAACATCTAGTTTTTACCATCTGTTCAAACAAACAACGTTCAGAATTAAATATGAATTACAGCTTCGGTAGATGTATTCAAATGGGAAGGCAGCTGCCAAGATGAGCACAATGTGGGCAGGGATGGGTACTTTTTAATTGAAGATCAGGGCAGTGTGGTCGAAAAAGGGTACAAAGTGGTCAAAGCTAGGTAAAATGTGGCCATGGGTGGATAAAATGGGATCAGTCAAGGGTACAGTGAGGTTGAAGGTCGTTACAGTTTGGTCAAAAGTGGATGCAGTGTAGGTGAAGGTGGGTAAAATGGAGTCAAAGGCAGGTACAGTTTGGTCAGAGGTGGGTACAAAAGGATCAGAGATGTCTAAAATACGGTAGGAGCAATCTAGTTGAATGTAGGTAAAGTGGGGTTAAATGTGTGTACAGTGTGATTGAAGGTGGGTAAAATGGATCAAAGGTCAGTAGAATGTGGTTGAAAATGGGTACACTGTGGTCAAAGTTAGGTAAAATGTGGTCGTAGGTGGATAAATTGGGATCAGTCGCGTGTACAACGAGATTGAAGGTAGTTACAGTGTGGTTGAAAGTGAATATAATAAGGGTGATGGTGGGTAAAATGGGGTCATGGGTCAGTACAGATTTGTCAGAGGTGGGTACAATAGGATCAAAGGTGGGTACGATAGGATCAAAGGTGGGTACGATAGGATCAGTGGTGGGTACAATAGGATCAGAGATGGGTACAAGGAGTCCAACGTATGATATGTATACTGTGGTTGAATGTAGGTAAAATGGGGTTAAATGTGGGTACAATGTGATTGAAGGTGGGTAAAATGGATCAAAGGTCAGTAGAATGTGGTCACAAATGGGTACACTGTGGTCAAAGCTAGGTAAAATGTGGTTGTAGGTGGATAAACTGTGATCAGTTAAGTTGAAGGTTGGCACAGTGTGGTTGACGGTGGTACAATATGGGTGGAGGTGGGTACAATGAGGTCTAAAGTAGGTACAATGTGGTCGAATGTAGTTAAAATGTGAGTACCGGTACAATGTGGTAAAATGTGGTCAAAAATGGGAACGATTTGGCCAAAGCTAGATAAAATGTGGTCAGTGGAGGGTGCAGGGAGGTTAAACGTACGCACCGAGTGGTTAAAGGCAGGTGAAATGTGGTGGGTACTACGTGGTCAAAGGTCTCCTGCTTCAGATCCTCGTCAAACAACTCTGCAGTCACAGCTACGCTGCCACGTCCCGCCCAGGTCCTCGACACGCTGCCGCCATGATGAACGTCATCCCAGCCTCCTTCCTGAGATTTACCAGGTGAGAGCAGAGGTCATGTGACCCGGGTCAATGTCCTCTTCTATCCTTTTCTGTCCTCACTCAGTATTTTGTCTCACTCGGACTAAAAGATTTCTTCACAGATAGTTTTTAAAATAATTTTAAAAAATTATAATTACTAGTTTTCATTTTAAGCTCAAGTATCACTAAATCCAAACAACTGGACAAAAAAAAGAGCATTTAAAATATGTTTGTATTAAATTAAAGTTATAATTATTGATAACAGGAGTTAAATGTGTGCAGAGATGTTTGATGACCTTCCTGTCATCAGTTCATAAGAAATTTACTTTTTTTTTTAACCTGAAACTGCATAAATTGTAAATAATTAAATTTTAAACAGTTTATTTGTTTAAAAAAATGTCCTATTTCCTCCAAGAACATTCTAATTAACTGTTTAATAGAAACCAGAGTAAAAATAGTGTTTTGGTATTTTTTGTATTAAATTTTACATCATCCTGATGTTTAACTGGTAATGTTTAACTGGTAATGTTTAACTGGTAATGTTTGACTGGTCATGTTTAACTGGTCATGATTAACTGATAATGTTTAACTTGTCATGTTTAACTGGTCATGTTTAACTGGTCATGTTTAACTGGTAATGCGTAACTGGTCATGTTTAACTGGTCATGTTTAACTGGTAATGCTTAACTGGTAATGTTTAACTGGTAATGCTTAACTGGTAATGCTTAACTGGTAATGTTTAACTGGTAATGTTTAACTGGTCATGTTTAACTGGTAATGCTTAACTGGTAATGTTTAACTGGTCATGTTTAACTGGTCATGTTTAACTGGTAATGCTTAACTGGTCATGTTTAACTGGTCATGTTTAACTGGTCCTGTTTAACTGGTAATGTTTTCATGCATAAACAAACAGACGAATTAGAAAAAAAAAAAAAAGAAGAAATCAGACGGAAACTGTACGGAGTTTAAAGTGTTCAAATGTTTTTAACCTGCAGGGTCACCTCTGCGACCAAACTTCATGATGAACGAAGATGAAAAGAAGGTCATCCAAATGAAACAGATCTCTTAACACTGTTTGACCTTTGACCTTTTATGGTACGAAGGTTTTGGAAGTTCTGAGTTCTCGCGCAGCCCTTTGACTTCAAAAGGTTTATTTTTTTTATTTTATTTATTCATTCATTTCAGATTAAAAGAAATTACAATTTCATAATAATGAAAAAAAAAACAAGAAAG
>JAVCKU010000059.1:1060432-1070432 GCA_032273985.1 Hypsolebias coamazonicus | reverse complement strand
TATTTAGCTAATGCTGCAGCTAACAGTTTATTCCAAATTTAGTCGGGTGCATTTAGTTAATGCTGCAGCCAAAGTTCTTTTATACTTAGTTTAGCTGATTTACACTTGTTACCAAACATTCAGCAGTAAAACAAATGGTCTGATTTAGCTGTACTGTATTTCGATCCAGAATGAGTTTGTAATTTAACTTGCTTTCAAAACAGTGAGTCATGGTGGTATTAGGTAATTGCTGGAGCATCGAACAGTCTTGTCTGGGCCATTGACTGAATATATTAGAACAAGCAATCCCACCTTCTCTGGCTGCCAGCAGGATCCAGCTTACAGGAGTTTTGGACCAGAATCTGTGCACTGGGGATGTGGGTCTTTAAGCTCCGCCTACACCTCAGCACACAATCAAGGTGTCACATGACCTTTCGTTTAGACATGAAATAATCATTTACAGTTAAATATGTGAGAAAAAGTAACAAGAGTTACCTATATGAGTTTTTTTATGAAATGTAGGGGGCAGGACTTTAAACTTGTACTGGATCCATCCTGCAGGGAAGCTGGTCCCATTCCAGCTTTAACTTCTGCTCTGAGGTCTAGATATATATGGTCACTAACCCAAGTTTGAACTTCCATCCTGATAAGGATGTTGTGCTGACTTCTGTTCATTTCTGCAGCCTAACCCTGACCCCAACCTTAGCTCAGTTCATGTCTTTGACCTAACCCCATAATAACATTCCACCATGAAAAGACTGGACTTTGGTCCCTTAAAGTGACACCCAGTGGACAACAAATGGTCCTCTGACATATTTCACATCCTGAGAACTAAATTATTAATTCACCTACATTACCCAGCTGCATTCAGCTAATTCTACAGCTCAGAAAACAGGAAAGGTAATCTGGTCCACATGTAGACCAGTGATGGGTCTGTAAATGATTGGAGTGATAAGTGTCATCAGGTAGTTGCTGGAGTTCCGTGTTAAACAGTGAGTAGACAGTTCGGACACCACTACCAGAGTTGGATGGTCACATTGTGGGTTCCCTGAAGACTGGGTGGTCAAATTGTAGACGTGTCTTGTCTCGACTGGTATCAGCCAGACTATGGGTTCATCATCTCAGCTGTAGGCTATTATCAACACCAGAGCAGAGATAGCCGGGTTTGGAGGGGTGCTGCAACCAGAAGACTTGGACTGGTGGTGGTGGCAACGTATAATGTTCTGAGATGAATCTCGATTTTGCATCATCTTTGGATGACCATCGTGTGTGTGTATGTGTGTGTGTGTGTGTGTGTGAGGAGTCCCGGGTCCCCTCTGGCTCTGTACAGAGGATCTTGAAAGGCTGATCCTGTTTCTGCACGATCAACCCTGCAACTTGTAAAGAAACAAATCATCCATGTTCTGGACTCAGCTGCTGAAGTTTCAGCTGAAACCGTCCCACGTCACGAACAGCATGCTGTTTGTCTGCAGCTTCCATGGTTTGTTTTTGCAGCCTGTCAGCTCGTATCTCAGAGGAGGCTGATGCAATTAAAACAAATTTACATCGGGAACATTAACATGAGGCTCAAAGGCTGCCGGGAACATCAAGTCATGTTTCCACCTCACCACCTCCAAGGTGAGCGAGCAGTCGAGCGCCTCGGATGGAGATTACTGTGATTACTCACTCAGCCAAACGGTTTCCATGGAGACCATGGTAATTAGACGGCAAGCTCTGAGAAGGGGGAGGAGATTTATAATATTGTATTTCTGTCATCCTCGCTCGAGGTGTGATATTAGGCTGTCTGTGAACAGAGAGAAGTGAGAGTGATTATAGACAAATGAAGTGGAAAATATTTTCCAGCTTTAGTGTCAAAGCTGTCATTGATCGCTGACATTGTGGTTACACCGAGCGCGCTCCGCTCAGAGCCACTCAACGGAGGCAACATCCTGTCAGCTTGTGTTTTATAAATTAGCACAAATTATTAACTTGTAAACTGAAACTTTCAGTTTTAGGTCCACGATGAGGGAATGGTTTGGGTGTTTGTGGGTCTGCTGGTCCAGAGGAGAGGTCCTTCTGGTCTCATACAGGAGAGCTGCAAATAATCAGTGTATTCTGTGTCGTGCACATTATTTAGCATGTCCGCCCCCACATTGATGATCGAATCGACCGGAGGTTTCTTTAAAAATGAAGACAGGCACATTCAGACTCTGTCGTTCTTTATTCTAATAAAAATGTGTTTATTTGTCGTAGCGTTGACCGATCACCACTGATCTGTGTCGGCCTGTTTTCCAGGACATCAACTCGGTCTATCAGATCTTCCCTGACGAGGTTCTTGGTTCGGGACAGTTTGGGATCGTTTATGGAGGTATGATATTTAACATTATTTCACACAGAGAGAAGCCTTAGTCTTGTGTTGAACAAGTATTTGCTCATTTCTGGTTAATTTGGGTTAAAATAAATCAGCAGCGAGAATAAATTGACCCAACTGACAAAATAAACATCAGTTCACTTCAGCTCAGCAGGTTTAGAGTAAAATATTAGCGCTTACATTAAATTATTTTATTCCTCACAGGTAAACACAGGAAGTCTGGTCGGGATGTGGCCATCAAGATCATTGATAAACTTCGTTTCCCCACAAAACAAGAGAGTCAGCTGCGCAACGAGGTGGCGATCCTGCAGGTTCGGGTTCCAACGAGGCACAAAATAAATCAAATCCACCAAGTTATTTTAATTAGATTATTTTTATTTATTTTTTGCTGTTTGCTTATTTTTCCTGCAGTTTCACTCTGTACAAACTCTTGGGTTCATTCAAAGAATTAAAATATATTTAGTTTAAAAAAATGCTGACAAACAGAAACAGTCATGTGGTATGGTAAGCTGCCAAGCCCCGCCCCCTCAAAATCAAACCACAAACACTATCCGGCGTATTTTTACATGAATAATCTCAAAATGATCAAACAGATTCTGTACACATACACAACGTGTTACTCAGCATCATTTAATAAACTAAATACTGCCTTTCAGAGCTCAGGAGAGAAATAATCCTCCCTTCATGTCTAAACCACGGGCGTCCAAAGTGTGGCCCGAGGGCCATTTGCGGCCCACAACTGCAGTTTAAGAATGGCATCATTTGTCCAGTGGGCTTAAGAGGTCGATGCAGACTTTCTGAAAATTTGTTGGTAATCTTTTTTTTTAATATAATGTTTAGGTTTAACAGTGAAACAGATGAAAAACAGACTTCTTAAAAAGATCAATATTAAATAAAATACAAACTTTTGGCTACAATCTTTTTATTTTCACGTCATGGTTACAAAGCACCAAAAACCTTCACTCATTTCTACCAGTAAGGAGAATTTTTGATAATGATTCACAAAACTTGGCTAAATATTAGTTGTTAAAATAAATAAGAGGGAAACTGGACATTTTTAAATAACTATAACATGGTATCATCCACCGTATTGTCCACCATAGACGTTTCATCAGTCCAAATATGTCTAATAAAGTGGAACAATCCATAAATACGTTGCTTCTATTATGCATCACCGCTGACAACCTGGAAATGTGGACTGGTGTTGTGCCAAAAATCGATTGGCTGCCAAATGATGGCCTCAGGAGCATGCACGGGAGGACTTTAACAAGAATTTAGCAATATTAACACTTTAAAAAATTGTTGTTTGCTCAAAATTATAGTAAATGTGTGTCTCAGTCTAAGTTTTCCTTAATAAATGCACTTTGACGGTCAAATCAACTGCATTTTCAAAAGCCGATATGCGAATATAGGTGCACACAAAGGGACGAGTCGCTGCACAATTCTTCGAACTTTAACAAGATACACACCTAAAAATAATTGTTTGCTTGACTTTATAGTAAAGGTGTGTCAGTTGAACTTTTACTTAATAAATGCACCTTAATGGTCAAATTAGCTGCATTTTGCCAGGGCGGCGCACCAAAACGAAGCTGATTTGATGTTTGATCCAAGCGAGCAGAACCAAGGGGGTAGGCTGTGGCAAGCTGATTGTGTCATTAATAGCCACTTTTAACAATTCCCTTATACAACGGCATGCCATACTACTCGAGTGCCATCTAGTCGCTGAAAATGGTAGTGTTCAATATTTCCAACGTCAGAATGAATGAAAACGGTCATATCTCAGCCAAAAGTTGGTTTATAAATATGTAGAAAAACTTTGGCATATAAATTGCAGGGCATGTAAATTATGCGAAAACCCGCGACTTAGAGGGCAAATAAATATGGTACATATGAGTTGATCAACTTTATCAAACCTTCTGTTGTAGTGACTGACAGCTGGACGATTTTTCAGAACTTCAATCAGCCTTTCGGGTCGTTTGTGATCCAAAAGTTTGATCGATCCCCTTTTAAAAGGACACTTACTCAAATTATGCTTTTGTTGCTGAGAACAGATGAAATTAACTTTACAAACACAAAAAAGCAACAAACATGGGCCCAACAAATCAAATAAATCAAATCCTTTTTAATAGAAAAATACATGGTTAGTGTTTATGAGTCTTTTAGTGTTTTGGATCTACAATGATTTAAAACTCTTTCTTTACCAAAGTTAATAGTTTTTGTCCTTTCTCCAAAATATTGTTCATGTTGAGTTAAATTCACATTTTTGTGGCCGACGAGTCCTCCCAGTTTTGGCTCACGTGTGAAAATATTTGGACTCCCCTGATCTAAACGCTGAGTCGAACTTTACACTTTTTTTGTTTTTTCTGGAACCAAACACTTCTGTTCGTGTAGCAACTGTTCAGCTGATACAAACAGCTGCTGACTTCAGGCTCTTTTTTTTTTGGACAAATGTTTAAAAATGTCTAAATATTTAACTTTATTTACAAATATTTTTACCATAGAAATGCACTGAGACCTCTTTCGTGAAAATTGTTTGTTGCTTTTTTTGTCTGTATATTTTATTTTAAGTGTTTACCTCTGAATTTGGTGCTTTTAGCTTTTAGCAAGCATTTTGCTACTTTTAACTTTTAGGCTGACTTTTGCTAGATTTAGCTAGTCAGCACTCAGTAAGAAGTTTATTTGACTAATCTTCATCAACTCAAGTCCAACTAGCTGAAGGTGGGAGGTGGAGCTGTGGTTAACATTGTTCCTTCAGAGTGAGAAGGTTTGAACATCAGCCGAAGTTTTCCTCTCAGATCGTCTCTCTGTGCTTCTGCAGGTTAAATACATCTTTAACATTTCATGGAACTGACAGTTTCTGTTCAGAACTCCTGCCGACCCATGGAGGGGTGCGTTTGTCTTTCAGAGCCTGCACCACCCGGGCGTGGTGAACCTGGAGTGCATGTTCGAGACCCCGGAGCGAGTCTTTGTGGTGATGGAGAAGCTCCATGGGGACATGCTGGAGATGATCCTGTCCAGTGAGAAGGGTCGGCTGCCCGAGAGGATCACCAAGTTCCTTGTCACGCAGGTAAGCATTCAATTCCTGTCAGACCAGATGTTAAACTCCTCCCACCAAAAGAAGGCGGGGTTTAATCAGAAATTGATATTTTCTGTGTGTTTTTTAATGATTGTCTTTGGGTTATGTGTGTTTTTGCCAGAATTCATTAATTTGTTGTGTTACTCATTATGACCTCTGAATATTTTCACTTAACAATAATAAAAATGTAGAATCAGCATTTAAATGTTTATTTTCCTGTTTGGTTTCTCCTGCAAACTTCATATAGTTCAGCTTGATCAGGTGCCACGACTTTTGGATTTTTAACTTTTATATTTTCAGAAATATTTAACTTGGATTTTTCCAGAGATCTGTTCCTTCAGAAACACGTTCGCTTGAAATCTTCAGCTGCTGGCGCTGTCGTCGTTAACCGTTCAAACTGAACAGTTGTTTATTCAGACACGGTTCATTTAATATTATTCTTGTGGCGTTTGTGTTTGATCGTCAGATTCTCGTGGCGTTGCGTCATCTCCACTTTAAGAACATCGTTCACTGTGACCTGAAACCTGAAAATGTGCTCCTGGCTTCTGCGGACTCTTTCCCCCAGGTATCGTCTGTGCATACAGGTACCGTTTCCACAAACTGCACGAGCACATCTGAGGCTCGGTTCATGATCACAGGGACTGTTTAGGATCTGTGACATCACACTGAGTTGTTAGGAGACCTCAGAGCGCAGTAAAGGCAGGAAAACCTTAAAAACCTAAACTTTAATGAAGGAAAGGAGAAGTGTGATGAGTAGAAACAAAATTAAAATAAAGGCCCCACAGGAGAGAGAACACGAGCTAAAGACCAGCAGGAAGCTGAGGACTGTTTAACCGGAGAGAGCTGATTGCAGGTGAGCAGGTGAGGTTAATGAGCTAATGAGGCGCAGCTGAGGAGTAAAGAGAAGATTTTCAATCAAATGAATCGTTTCTGCTCTTTTCCCACAAAATAAAATTAGTTCAGAATTGCAAAACCTGTAAAAAAATAAAAACTGGAGTAAAGGTTTAAAGGAATAAAGGATAAAGGTTGAATGGAAAAAACAACTTATTGTGTTTTATTTAAATAGCAACTTATAATAAAAGTGAGTTTTATTCTGAAGTTAAAGAACTAAAATAAACTGCTGACATTTATCGTATCATTAGGAACAAATAAAGATGTAAACGTGTTCATGTTGAATTTCAGAGACAGATCTTGCCGTGAGGCTGGAAGATAAATTAATGAAGCAGCTACCGACGTCTTCATACGGTTGTGTTGCAGAAAAGTGGACAGAACGGCTACAACGAGCTTTTTTTATCCGATGCTTCTAAATATAAATATTCAGTTCCAAGTAGCTTATGGTCAAAGCCACAGGAAGCTGCAGACACACGTCTGAAAGGAGAAGCAAAGTAGATTTCGATGTTGTCTGTCTCGCTGCAGGTGAAGCTTTGTGACTTTGGATTCGCTCGGATAATCGGTGAGAAGTCGTTCAGGCGCTCAGTGGTCGGCACGCCGGCGTACCTGGCTCCGGAGGTTCTGAGAAACAAAGGTTACAACCGGTCCCTGGACATGTGGTCGGTCGGCGTCATCATCTACGTCAGGTACCACGTCACTCACCGGAAGCAAATTTTATCTGCAGTTAAACTGGTTTGAAGCGTCGTTCTAGAAGCTCGGTCATGTGAGGTGTTGGGTAACGGTGCAGAAAGTAAATCTGGATATCATTCATTCTGCAGCCTCAGCGGGACGTTTCCCTTCAACGAGGATGAAGACATCAACGATCAGATCCAGAACGCGGCCTTCATGTACCCCCCTCACCCCTGGAAGAAAGTTTCCCAGGAAGGTATGTACCTCCGCTGAAGAGCTGGAGAATCCTCCAGAACCGGGTGAAAACATGAAATGCGGCATGAGCAGGACTCATGAAACCCGGGGGAGGAACCCGACTCAAAACTGAAACGGCTCAGTGAAACGTTGGTGCATGCACATCAGAGTTTCACGCACGATCTTCAGAGTCTTTGCTGGGAATGACTCAGCTACTGCCACATTAAATATTAGCCCAATACAGAGCTTAATTTCAGCCGGATCCTGCCAGAAGAGGATCCGGGAACGCTCTTATTTTAATAGGGTGAGTTCCAGTAACTGTTTGTTTGGATCCAGTAACTCTTAGGCTTACTAGTAATCAAGTTAAGAACAAATTTGACTGACTTGAGTGAATAAAACTTATATTTGATATGCAATCTGAAAATAATTACATAAACACTCATTTTAAACACAACAGCTACTTACGAGCTTATTAATATCACATATGAGCTGCCCCTTCAAGTAAGCATTTCCACTTCTACCCTTAAAAAAAATCTCTGCCCCTAAAAGTTCAGTCATGGGCAACTTAATTAAAAACATAAAAATATAATTGAAAATCAGTTTTACAGTTTAAGTGGGCCATTAATGAAAATTTTATTGTTAAAAATACAAGAGAAATGTTTGATGGGTAATCACGTTATGCACATCACGTATCAAAACAACGGCGCCAATCTGTCAAAATAACAGCGATCAAAATATCGAAAAGACATTTCAATTTACTTTCATTAAAAAAAAGTATTCTCACTGTACAACTAAACAAACTGAGAATTAAAGCACATGAATGCAGCAGCTATGGAGATCGTACTGGAGCAGGCGCAAGGATGCATGAGAGAAGCGGAGCGTCTATTCACACAAGAGGAGCTGTTGGTCAGGCTTTTCGCTGCTCTCTAAAGTAGCTATTGAATCAAGTGTTTTATTTATGTACGTAAATGTAGATGTTTGACAACTCATTAAAATACAGCAGGATGCAGGAAATAACATCTACTTTATTGAAAATTTTCTGGGGGAAGAGCCACAGACACCCCCCCCACCCCCACCCCCATTGTTTGGTTTACAAATTAAGCATTGGCCCAGTATCTGTAAAAATGTCGGCCATTTCTGTTTGTTAAAGTCAGGTGGCTGTGGCATGAACCCAAAAGTTAATCAGATGTAGATGTACATGCAACGATTACTTTTTGTCCAGAGTTCATTACAATTTGTCATCTGGTTCCTGAGATATTTTGCTAACAGACATCAAACACAAAACCTCGGCAGTGGTTGATTAGTGGGATCACGATTAATCATGTTTTATCCTTAAATGTGAATAAATGTGATGTTTCCATCTGACTGCTGAGAAAGTTGAAGCCTTGATGCTCGGAGTGACTCACGCTCTAAAAGAGTCCACTCTGTCGACTCCAAGACTGATTTCTCAGCCTGACTCACGTCCCCGCAGCACTTTTCCATCCACCTCCTCACGCTGCCAAAGAAATGCGAAGCTGATGTTGGAAAATAAAACCTAAATCCCCTCCGAGGATTAAATGTTAGAGAATCAAACGCCTCGAGCGTCATGAGATCCGCAGCCCAGCTTCATGGATGACGCCGCTCCGGCCCACGAGCGCAAAAACTTCTGCTTCCGAGATAAAACACGGAGCTTAAAATTAAACCTGCTGTGACTTTAAATATATCAAATGTGAGACTGACTCATGGAGGCATTTAGCCGGACACTTATAACTGGAAGAGTTGTATTGCGTAACGGTGATAAAAGTAGCCGTGATGCACGTGTTCTGTGTTTCCCTCCGTGCAGCGATTGACCTGATCAACAACCTCCTGCAGGTGAAGATGAGGAAGAGGTACAGCGTGGACAAGACCCTCAGTCACCCCTGGTTACAGGTAAGACGTCAGCCAACAGGAAGCAGCAAAAAATAAATAAATAAAGCTCCATATGGCTTCTACTAAATACGTAAAGGGACTGAACTATGGAGACTGAGATATATACAGAGATACAAGGCTGCTGAGCACAATCTCCAGTTAAAAAAAACAGGAAATTATCCCCCACAAGAACAAATTCAATACAAAATACAAAGTTTTATTATTATTATTATTTTACTCCAAGCTAAAGAGTTGATGAATGCGTAGATGGGAATTGTGATTTTTCTGCCATATTTAAAGGGGTCTCTGACAACAATAAAACTTCTATATGACTTCTGTTTGTTGACGTGTTGTGTTTGTTTAGAGCTTTAAATTGTTGTGTAGCTGTTATTTATTATTCAGTAACTCCAACTGCCTTCACCGTTGTTCGAAACACTCTAGAATTAGGAAAACTTCACCCATATTTGACGTTTATTGAAAGTTTCTCTTCATTATCTACAGTGGCTCTGAGGTGTAAATGAACAACATTTGAAAAACACTTACATTAAGCCAAACTGGATGTGTTTATTTTTATTTATTTATTTATTTATTTATTTATTTAGTTTTTATAAAGTGGATAGGATAAAGGATAAAGTGAAAGTACAAAATACATGGATTTATTGTGTTTTTTGAATCCCTCGTGAAAAGGAATAATGAAACAAGTTGTTTGTTTTCTGAAAAAGTTAAGTCAGGTCCCCTGGACGTTCAAAGAACAAAAACAAAAATATGTAGAAATGTTGACTGACTTAACTTTTTTAGATTTTTCTACCTGGATTATTGAGCATGCATCAGGATAAGTTTTTTTTTTTTTTTTTTTGGGGGGGGGGGGGGTTTGTTTTTTGATTATAAATTAATAAAAAAAATGAACTAATGTT
>JAVCKU010000059.1:1003832-1014010 GCA_032273985.1 Hypsolebias coamazonicus | reverse complement strand
GACTCTTCCAACTTCTGCCTGTGTAACATACGACTGAAACTCTATTTGCTAACTGTTCTTGGCAAACCAGTGCGTGACGGGCACGAGAGCACTCGAACTGGCGACCGAGCGAATGAGCTGGAGCTCCCGCGGTCGCCGCAATAAGGCCGTAGCGGCGCTTTGCCGCGAGGGCCTCAACGCCGCTTGCGGCTTTAATTTTTTATTGTTTTTTTGAACATCAAGAGGACCTGACTTAACTTTTTTGAATATACAGTACACACATTTCCATTGTGTGTTCTTCTGTTGTTCGGTTTTATGCTGTTAATAAAGTAAAAAATAAATAAATAATTTCTGTTTGGCGTAATGTAAATTCTGTTGTTTTTTTTCAAATGTGATTCAGTTTTTTTCAAATGTAATTGTGTTTTTTCTAATGTGATTCCAGCCACTTTCGCTTTGGCCACTTCCGCTTTGGCTAAATGTAATTTTGTTTTTTCAAATGTTGTTCATTTTCACCTTAAGGCCCCCAGAAAAATGGTATTAAAAAAAAAAAAAAAAAACAAAAAAAAACAGCTAGGTTCAGAAGAATCAGAATAAGCTTTATTATTATTGTACACTGAAATACGCAACATTCAGTTTAATAAACAATTTCAAGTGACCATAACTTAATTCTCATCAATTTGTTGTTTATACTCATCTTAAATAAGTTATGTGAACTGTTGGATAAAAAAAATGCTTCATTACTTAAAATATTTAAGTTGAGTCCACACAAAAAAGTTAAGTTTTTGAAAGTGGTGGGGATTTCAGATTGTAAAGGGTTAACCCTGAAACTTCTGCACATGCACAGATCAACAGTCCTCCATTTCCCACTCAGGCACACCTGCTAACAGCCTATATGCCACGGGTATTGGGGATGTACTTCCGTTAAAATTTAAGCCACATCGATCACTTCCGGCTCCTACCTACCTCTGTTGTTTTTAGGTTAGCTCATAGAACTAAACCACGAAACAGACACAAAAGGTAAAACTTCTGTGAGCTACTGTTACAACAAGTGAGTTCTGTTGTGTACCGTTGTGTCCAGTGAATAGCAGGTACAATAGAGCGCTTAGTTTTTTACATTTTACTGTCACAATTCGTGGCTAATCACAGGAAAGATAGCCATTAAAGTTAACACTTGGGTTTGAAGCCAGCATTTCAAACCTCAGGATATTCAAGAGCCAGAGTTGTAATGTACCCTCGTGTACATTTATAAATTAAAGAAGAGGCGGGTTGTCTCTACTCGAATGTCTTTATTTTATAACAGGAAACCGTACAGCTGTACCCACAATTCTTTGCACACACACACTCTTAAAGTGACAGTACGTCTGTATTCCCATACTTTACATCTCCCCTCCTGAAAAAATAGGTAACAATTAAGTGACAAATATTTCCTGAATCATATATTTATTTATTTATTTATTTATTTATTTATTTATTTATTTATTTATTTACTTATTTCAGTTCCATTAAAAAAACACAAATACAATTTAGGTAACTTTAAAAAATAAACATAAAATGAAAGGAAGCAAAAGAAGAAAAATTTCTTATCAAATCTGCTCCCTTTTTAACAGATCAATTCAATTATCAGTTCAAACAAAAAGTCAACCACATATATTGCAACAAAGTTGATACCCCAACAAATTTTTCCATATAGAAATTAAACAATGGGTTATTTATATTTTTCTAACAAAATAGTTTTTTTATCTTTTTCTTAAATATAAACATTGACTTCACCATTTTTGCATCGTCCTCCATATTATTCCACAAACCCATTAGGCTGAAAGAAGCAGAAATTAACACAAAAAAGTGGAAGATATCTGGAAAAAGGCAGATATTTGCAAAATAAATAAATGAACAAACAAGCTGAATAGTAGCTAAAGAAGCAGAAAGAAGTTTAATTTACCAGAAGAAAGTGGAAGGATCACATTTTTGCTGAATTAAGCTGAAAAAAGTTTAAATGAGTACAAAAGATGTATAACTAGCTGAAAAGGCAAAAATTAGCATAAAACAGCTAAATAGTAGCTGAAATAGCTGAGAAAGATGCTGAAAAACATGAAAAAGTTTAAAGTAACTGGGAGAATACTTAATAAAAATATAAACAGGATCACAATAGTGTAATTAATAAGCATATAATAAGCATTCACGCATTAAATTAATTTTTTATCAAAATACTGCAAAAATGTGCATGTGCATCTCAATAAATAAGATCATCATCAAAACAGTACTTTATTTTACTTCAAAAAGTTAAACTCATATAAAAGTTTATTACGAACTGAGTGACTCCACCTTAAGTTTTGGAAAAAGTTGAATACAACGTAAATAAAATAGAACATAATCATTTTCACGTCTCATTAACTCGTATTAAATTCACAGTAAAAAATATTTTTATACTTTTTTGTCCTGTTCTGGTCTGATGAGGACTCCAGCTGTCCTTCAGTCCTGGATCTTCTCTGCTGGACGGAGCAGATGTTTTAAAATCTGAATATATTTTCCTGCATTCATGGAGACATTCCAGATGTGTCAGCTGCTCATGTTGGAGATATTAATGCACCCCCATACCATCAGCGAGGCAGCTGTTTGACCTGCGAGCTGATCCAGGCTGGATGGTTCCTCTCCTCTTTACTACAGAGGATGTGGTTTCCAAACAGAACTTCAGATGTGGACCTGTCTGACCACAGAACAGTTCTGGACTTTGACCCGGTCCATTTGAAATGAGCTCTGGTCCAGAGAAGACGGCAGCGGTTCCGGATGGTGTTCACATCTGTGAATAGAACCAGAATCATTTTACCACATTTTTATTTACATTTCACACAAGGTCCAAACTGTTTTCTTGTTGGAGGGCATTTGAAGCGTTTGTATCGTTCAGCGAAGAAAAAAAGCAAAACTCCAGTTTCGTAGAAAATTAAAATAATATTTAAGATCAATCCAGAAATGTTTCCGTCAGTTTCAGTTTGCTCATATCTGCGTTCTGTTTCTACGACCCGGCAGAATGGACCTTTGTGGGTCGGCTCGGCCTGAATAAAAGCAGCAGTTCCTCTAAATGTTCCACACTGACAGAGCAAAGAATCGTTCGTCGTGTTTGATTTGTCGTTTTGACTCCCTCCCTCTTAGCACCCCTTATCTCCACCTAAGCCTGGCTGTCAATCAAGCATGGCAGGGGGTGGAGGAGACAGATGGAGGTCTGGAAAAGGAGGAGGCCTCGGTGCTGCTGGCACGCAGTCTGCAGCCATCTATACGTGTCTATATATACGGTGCTGAATATACGATGAGATTAAACATAGAAGACGATGCAGATGGAGGCTGAGAGGTGACGTCTGTCCATCTGTCTCCGTTTCAGGCGTCCCTGCAGTGGACAGAAGACGTACATTTAGACATTTGGACTCGGTCAGAACCAGAAAGTTGAGGGATCTTTGTTGATCGACGGAGGCTCCAAAACAAACAAACAAGGATGTCACTTAGTGGAAGGGCTCACTCTGGTTTTGTATTTTCTTTGAGCGTTGGAAACATCGGAGCAGAAAAATAAACTGAGATAATATTTTTTTAAAAACTGAAAACTGGTCCCCGTCCCGCTGCTTCCTCTGGATCTCAGAGGTTCTGGATCAGCCAGGAGCTGCTGTTTAACTCGTCTTCATCAGCACCACCCCTTCTCTGGAGCATGCAGGTGTGTGTTAACACAACGCCAAGGCGGGAAGACATCAGCAACGACCTCAGACAAGAACCTGTTGTTGCCCGTCAGTCTGGGAAGGGTCAAAGGTCATTTGGAGTCCATTGTTCTACAGAAAGATTATACAAGAGAAAAAAGTTTGAGGTCACCCTGAAGGTCAGACTGTGCAGTGCTCAGACTAAATGAGCTCCATCACAGGCCTCTAAAGGTCAAAGGTCATGATCTCATCTCTAAAAACAACGACTTAGTTTTGGAAAAGTTTCATCTGAAGGAACCACAAGACATCTGGGGCAGAACCAGACCAGAGGACAGATGTTTACCCAGAATGCACTGCAGCAACCTGCTGCTCCCCAGCTGTCAGCACGGTGGTGGAGGGCTGATGGGTTGGACTCTGGACCAAACTGGGTCCAGCAAGAACATGACCCCAAACACGGCAGCTGATCTACAGCAGAACGGGTCAGAAAGAACAGAACCAAGGTGCTGCAACAGTCCAGGTCCAGGTCCAGAACCTCAACCTGACTGAAGTGTGGTGTTGGACCTTCAGAGAGCTGAGCAGAACCCTCCATGATCTGAAGCAATGGTGGAACCAAGAGTGGGCCAGAACTGCTCCACAACCACGTGTGGTCTGGTCAACCACTGACAAACAACACTTGGTTGTTGTTGAAAAAAACTTTATCGACTCCAGAACAATGACAGTGAACAGTTTGAAGTGTCTGTTTGCTTTATTATCAGTTAGCTTCACATGCTAATGTCAGCTGCAAGCTAAAGCTGCTACAGACATTAACATGTTAGCAAATATTTTATTTAAAACAAACGACTAAAGCGCTTTTCAAATCCAAAATTTTAGCTTTCAATTACTGTTCTCTTTTTTTTTTTTTTTTGATCATTTTATCTAAAATCAGTTTCAGCTTCTTGGACAAATATTAGCATTCACAGTCTTTTGATGCTTATAGCCTTTAGCTGGTCTCTTAGCACTTTGAGGCACTGTTTAGCTTCTTTTGGCTTTTAGCTCGTGTTCTGCTTCTCCAGCTTCAGTTTCTTCTGAACGTTCAGCAGCTATCAGCATCACAAAATGCATTTATCCGCTGTGCCATTAGAAATTCTTTCAAACGTTTCTTGTCTGGAGATCAAAACTCCAGAAACGAGACGTTTCGCTCAAACCTTAAATCTGATGAACGAGTTCTGGAACAAATGTCTTCACCTGCCAAGAACCAGCTGTGTCTAGGTGTATGTGACCCTCTGAGCCAGTGTTTAGTTTTGAAGACACACACACACACACACACACACACACACACACACACACACACACACAGCATGCCGTGTGGATCCAAACCTTCCTTCAGCTCGAATAACTGAGAAAATAAACTCTTGAGATCATTTAACCGTTCTTGACCTGCCAGCTGGGAACGTGCGTGTGTGTGTGTGTGCACGTGTGCACATGTGTGTGCACGTTTGCTAGTGTTTCTGTAGGACCTGCTGGAGTTCTGGGTCTGCTGAGATCCTTCAGGGCCTGTGAGGGCTCCGACTCAGGGTCCAGTTCAAGTTCAGTGACCTCACAATGTGTGATGTCAGCCAGCCGGTTCTAAGGAAATTTGTGTGCGCACGTGTGAGCGTGCACGTGTGTGTGTGTATAATTATTCACTTCTCCTTATTTTTCCCGTCTGAGTTCACTTTTATCCGTTCCTCCCCTCCTCTCATTTCTCTTCGTTTCTCTCCATCACGGTTCGTGACGGTCGGACCCACGAGGAGCTCAAGTAAAAAAAATAATCTTAAAAGCAGACGTGGCAACAACTTACACCAACAACTCGAGGACATCCAGGGTGAACAGGACGTGGGTGCACAGGGTGCCAAACTGCAGGAGAACGCAGACGGAGGGAATAAACAGGCAGTGCTGATGGGGTGAGAGGCTGCAGCAGAGACTAATGGGAACAGGGAACAGGTGTGGAGCAGAGGGAACGTGCTGGTGGCTCAGGGAACAACCCAGTGTTACGAGTCATTTCTCTCAACGAGAGACTGATGTTTTCTGTTTCCAGTTCTGATTGGATGATGGAACTTTAAAGGAGCGACCTGCTAGACGAGAGGGGAGGTCGGAGGCGTTGGTCTGACGCTCGCTGGCTGCTGGTTCCACGCTCCATCTCCCCGCTTGTCCCTTTGACTACAGACGAGTCAATGAGTCACATTTGGTCGTTTCTTGATTGTTAACTGGTTTCCTGACGTACCAGCAGTCCTGTTTCCGGGGTTTTGAGTCCTCAGGGTTAGTTTGGGTTCGAGGAGCGACTGAGTCCAGCGGTCAGCAGCTGGTTCTCTTTTGTTTATTTTGTCCGAGGTTCCCAACTCCCTGTTCCGTCTCTGATGATTACCGTAGTTATTTCTTGATTTATTATTGTTAAAAATCATTTTACGATTACTGCAATCATCTGGACTCTGTGTGTTGTGTGTCCTTTCAGCCAGTTTTGACACACAACCCATATCAACATGAAATTCAATTCAGTTTATTTACACAGCGCCAAGTCACAACAGAAGTCATTTCAGGGCACTGAGCAGAAACATTCATATATATAAAAAATTATTTAATATTATTTATCTGGGGAGCAGCTTTGAGTTTAACTCCATCACCAAACTCTCCACTTGAGCAAGCATGAAGGCGACAGTGGAAAGGAAAAACTCCCTCATGAGGACGAAACCTTTAGCAGAACCAGGCTCAGGTGAAGCGGTCATCTGCTTCAACCGCTGGGTTTGAGAAGAGCAGGAAGGAAGAACAGATACACAATGGCAGGTCAAGAATCACATTTTAATATAGAAATAGTATCAAATGAAAATAATCAATTTTAACAATTCATGTAAGGAACTGAGGTCAATTTGTCCTCCAGTAGTCTAAGTCTATAGCAGCATAACAAGCCAACCCTAACTATAGTATTTATCAAAAAGGAAAAAGTTTTAATCCCAGTCTTCAAACTGGACAATGTGTCAGCCTCACTGACAGAAACTGGACGTTGGTTCCACAAGAGAGGAGCCTGATGACTGGGAGATCTTCCTCCCATTCTGCCTTTGGAAACTCTAGGAATCGAGCGTAAACCTGCAGTCAGAGCGTGAAGTGCTCTGTTAGGAACAATATGATTTTGAATAAAAGATGGACCTAGGTTGTTGAAAGCTTTGTAGGTTAGAAGTAAGCAAGAAATAGAACACAAACAGAATCCAAGTTTGAGACAAACATGAAAATAACACACAAAAAAACCCCACTAAAACACAAGGATTATGGCACTTCATACATCTAAATAGTTTGTGCTTCTGTAACCAGAAATCAAAACCTTCTATAAGCAACTCAAACCACCGATCCGTCTGTCCAATTCCTTTGACCCGCTCCTTCCTTTCTGGGTCATGGGGGTGGCAGGCGCCCATGTCCAGCAGTCACTGTGCAGGTTAGAAAAACAATCAAACTCCACCCAGAAAGGCCCCCAGCCGGGATTCAGCCCGGCAACCACTCGCGTTGAGACGCCGCAACTCCACCAACTGCGCCACCCGCCTAACACCCGTTTCCTTAAACGTCTACAGTTCAAACCGAGATCATGTGATCGGTTTTAGATCAGAGTGTGTGTTGGGGGTGACTCTGAGCTACTACCACACCGAAGCTTTGACAGGTTTCTATAAAAAAAAAAAAACGCTGATTTTCGGCCATCTTTGTCTTGGTTAGGGTTAGCAGTGGCGACCATCTTGAATGTAGTCTTTCTGACAGTTTGAATGAAATCTCTCCGGCGGTTCAGGAGATAATTTGCTGGCAGGCAGTATTTACATGATCGCCCGCTGCCGTGACAAAACAACAAGGCACATGAGAGCAAATATGGATTTACAAAGTACCGTATTTTTCGGATTATAAGGCGCACTTAAAATCCTTTAATTTTCTCAAAAATCGACAGTGAGCCTTACGCATTAATTCTGGTTGTGCTAACCGACCTCCAACTGATTTTATGTTGCACGGCGCTCAAAAATCTGTCCAAATGAACTTGTTTCGCTTAATGCGCCTTATAATCCAAACAATACGCTGCTGAATTTTGGTTTAATGTTAATGTCAGCAGGTTTTTAGTCCTGACTCTGTTTTTCTTTCAACTCTGTGAAGTCCGGCGTGGCGTGGTCAGTCATTAAAGTTTTTTTTTTTTTTTTTTGCACTGTTTCCCTCCTGTTTTATCACCACATTAACAAATATTTTTCCTGGTGTTGTATTTTAGTCAGCGGTCCTTGTCAAACACAGACTCCCCGACACAAAAACACCCGTTCAACTACAACTCCGTGCTTTGCCAAAAGCGGAGCTCTCACTTTCCTGCAGGACAAGCTGGGATCACAGTGTGTGTGTGCGTGTGTGTGTGTGTGAAGATGTATGCTCTTATCACCTCTGCCTCGTACACACTGCAGCTCAGGGCTGACACATACTCACCCGCGAACACACACACAAACACACACATACAGTGAGAGCACAGATGGCCTCACATTCATTTCTGCTGCCAAACAGATGGACCTGACTGGATTCATTCATCGACGGACACACACGCAGAAACACACACCGGCGCAGTTTTAACTGCAGCGAGAAGAGGATTCTGCATGCAAACGCAGACATTTACACTCAAACACACACACACACACACGGAGTGGCTGCTGTCCAATGCTTGTTTCCCTCAGTCTGTCCTAACACACACACTGCCGGTGGCTGCTGTCCAATCACGGTGCCCTCAGTGTGTCTCTGTGAGTCGGAGATGCGAAGTCTAATTACTAGAACAGCATCAATATTGATGAGGGCCTTTTTATTCTATCAATTCCCAGCCCTGCTCTTAAATTCACTTAAGTTTCACTCCATGTTCAGAAACAGCAACAAGGTCAGAGATCGATGCTGTTCAGCCTCCGTGCAAGTTTTCCTCTTCGATTAGCGGGCCCTGCGCTCGCACAGCGTCAGAGGACGACGGCGGGTTCGCGTCCCGGTCCCAGCCACGTGCACGGAACCCTCCACCAACATTTGAAGGATACTACTGACCCAGTTCTGAACAAAGAGCTGGAACGTGTTGCGACGTGTAAATAAAAACAAAATGCAACGGTGTGAGAATCACAGGAACACAACTGAAACAGAAAACGTTTCAAATGTTGAAACTGAATTTATTTAACCATTTTTTTAATGTGACAGTGACACAACTCAGATCTGAACCAGGAGCAGCAACAGTCTGAGGTCCGGATCAGAACCAACATTTAGTCTGATGAGGTGAATGATCAGCAGGTCAGTCAGAGGATGGAGACAAACAGAGACTTCAGAAGTAAAGATGGACACAGGTTCAGAAGTCTGTCTAAAACTAGAGGAACTACTTCAGAATAAAGCTCCAGAATGAATTTCAGAATAAAGTTCCTGAAAAAGACTTTAATCTGCATCATCTCCAGTTCATAATTTGATCTACAGATTAGAAGAATCTGAAGAAATCTGAGCTCAACACACAAGGCCCTCAGGGGCCACAGCAGTAAAACCAGATCTGGTTCTGTTCACACACAGTTCATCCACAAATGCTGCTTAAAGCTCTATCAGACAAGGAAGAAGCCAGATGTGAACACCATCCAGAACCACTGCCGTCTTCTCTGGACCAGAGCTCTTATCAGATGGACTGAGGTGAAGTCCAGAACTGTTCTGTGGTCAGACAGGTCCAAATCTGAAGTTCTGTTTAGAAACCAAGTCCTCCAGATTAAAAAGGAGAGGAGCCATCCAGCCTGGATCAGCTCACAGGTCAAACAGTTGCCTCTCTGATTGTATAGGGGTACATTAGTGCCTCCAACGTGAGCAGCTGACACATCTGGAAAGACGCCATCAATGCAAGAAAGTGTCTTCAGATTTTAGAATAAACATCTGCTCCAACCAGCAGAGAAGATCCAGGATCAAAGGACAGCTAGAGTCCTCCATCTGACCAGAACAAGACAACATTCCCTCCAAAACCTCCAACTACTGGTCTCCCCAGATCCTCCTAAACCTCCTACAACTATTCTCCCCAGGTCCTCCAGAACCTCCAACCAGTGGTCTCCTCGGGTCCTGGACTTTGACCAACTGTTGCTACAGAAGAGGAGAATCTTCACAGAGGAAACATGAACCTGAAACAACTTTTCTGATCCACATGATACAGGTTTTGGTCCAAGATGGAGCCCAATGGAAACTGTGCCACCTGTGGACCGGGTCAACTTTGGACTTCTTCTGCAGCAGCGTTACTGAACTAAAGAACCTGAGAAAGCTTCCAAAGAAGCTCCTGGTCCATGTGGTTCTCTCAGCTGTTGATGAAAGACACCGGGGCGTCTGAGGAATCTGGACCATAAAGTTCCTCAAAAGAATCACAGGAACCAACCAGATCCACCTGCAGGACCAGGAAGCCTGTGCACAGCGCCCCGCTCGGGGCCAGCTCCGGTGTTGACCCGTGTGGTTCTGCTTCGGGTTGAACAAATTGGTGAGCTGAAGGAGCGTTGCTGCTGTGGGACTCAGAGCGAG
>JAVCKU010000059.1:989713-1003732 GCA_032273985.1 Hypsolebias coamazonicus | reverse complement strand
TGTGAATTGCAGTGATTTAAACTGAATAAATGTTTGATGTGTCTCTGGACTTCAGTCGACCCAAACGAGAAGTTTTTCATTCAACCAGACGTCACCTGATGTGACCTGGTCCAAACAGGTCCACTTCTCTTCTCACCAAAATAAAGTTCTGCAGGTTTGATGAGTAAAATTAAAAATCTGTATGAGAACAACTCTTTGTTTCACAAAGAAACTGTGTGTGTGTGTGTATGTGCTTGTGTGTGCATGTGTGTGTGTGTGTGTGTGTGTGTGGTCACAGCCAATCTCTTTAAAAAGCAAACTTGTTAATTCCTCGTCGTTCTCCATGACCCTCAGATCTGTCCCACGAGAGCAACTCAATGGCTGACTTGTGTGTGTGTGTGTGTATGTGTGTGTGTGTGTGTGTGTGTGTGTGTGTGTGTGTGTGAGAGAGAGAGAACTGCTGATGGATTATGGGAAACCCTCTGGATGATCTCAAACCAAAGACTCAACACCTCTGCAGCCCAAACAGCTCAGCTCTTAATCTGAAGGCATTTGAGAGGATCTTTTTTAAATCTTGTTTCAACTCTCAGGTGGAAACGTTTCAAGCTTTAAAGAAACTGAAAGGGACTTGATGAACGATGATGTCATCAATCAGGACCCAAAACCCCAAATCACACGATGACATCCTGACAAAACTGTGTTTCCTCAAACATTACGGGACTTAACGTTGGAAGCGTAAAATAAAAAAAGTTGCGGGGTTGTTGTTGTTTTGACTGCAGGTTTGATCCTTTAATGATCGATTGGTTCACGTCTCGTGTTAAGAACCTTGACCTGTTCATGTCTCTGTTCTTAACTTCAACTGAGTTTGGCTCAAACAACAACAGGAACAAAAATATAAAAACCCCTGAAGGATGCGTGTCGCCCGGCCTGATGCAGATCTGTTAGTGCTCAGAGCTCAGGTCAGAATCAACTCTCAGCTACTACCACACTAACGTGCTCAGCTGAGTTCAGCTGTCTGCGGCGGCCATCTTGAATCAGGTGGATTTCAAAACCCAACGAGTTGTAGACGTTCATCCAGAGATTCCTTTTTGACACCGCCATTAAAACCCGTCCAGTGGTCATGTAAATATTTTGCTAACAGGCAGACACACCAACATGCGGAATCATCGCCCACCTTTGCTCACTGGTGGCGGTCATAGAAAACAAAAACTATTAGAGTTAACTTTTTTCAGGTGTGTTTTCAAACCATGTGTGTGTGTGTGTGTGTGTGTGTGGTGCAGATTGAAGGGGAATCTCGGTGGTGGGGTGTGTTCAGCTAATTGCTGTGTGTGGATTGACGTGTTGGGACTGGAGGAAAGCTGAGAGGAACCTGCAGTGTTCCCTTTCAGGATGAATGTGTGTGTGTGTTCGGTTGATACCGGAGCTTTATGGATGGGTGTGTGTGTCTCGGAGCGCTGCTTCTCCTCAGGTCAAAGTTCACCATCAATCCTGGACAGGAGAGACTTTTCCTTCCAGCGCCCCCACTGAAACTTGTAGCTCAGTCCCAGCGTTTAGTCCGCACCGACGGCTCGGATTATTCACTGGACGTTGAGTAGACGTGTGAAGAAATTAGTCACAAAGGTCAAAGTTCAAATCTAAACTTTGTTTTTATATTTTCTTCCAAACGGGGTTTTCCTCAAGAAAGAGAAAGTGAAACCTCGTTCCCTGAAAGGTGGACGATCATGTAATTCAAGGTGTGTTAGCAAAATATTTCAGAACAAATTAACAGAAAGTACTGATTGATCTTTAAAGTACTCGGATTGTTTAATCTCCGAGGAAGCGTTGTTGTTGTTTAGACTTTTTTCTGCACTTTTCCTGGATTCTAACTTCTTCAGCTTTCAGACTATCAGCTGTTTCGGCCCTTCGGTTATTAAATGTTCGGCTCATTCAGGACATCACAGCTCCGACTTGAAGTTTTATTAACGTTTATACTGTTTTTAATAATCAAACTTTTTTTTAATCATCTCATGGGAAAAAAAAGAAAATCTCTTCATATTTGGAAGACTTTGTGCTCTTAGATTTTTGCTAACATAAGCGTTTAGCTACTGTTTTAATTGTTTTAGCTTTTCAAAATGCTAAACCCTCAACATCAGCCAAAGTTTTGAGGGTTTAGCATTTTGTTACGGTTTTGATCATTTTGGCTTTTAGATCCTGTTTGATAGTTTAACTGATGTTTTGCTAGTTTTAGCTTTTAGCTACTGTTTTGGTAGTGGAAGCTTCTGCTATGCTAAATTAGCATTTCAGCTACTTTTTAAAGATTTTAGCTTCTGGTTGATGTTTTGAGGGTTTAGCATTTGGTTACTGTTTTGATCATTTTGACTTTTAGATTTTGTTTGATAGTTTAACTGATGTTTTGCTAATTTTGGCTTTTAGCTGCTGTTTTGGTAGTTGTAAATGCAAGATTCTGCTATGATAAATTAGCATTTCACATACTTTTTTAAGATTTTAGCTTTTAGCTGATATTTTAGTACATTTCATTTTAAGCTACCATTTGTTTAATACATTTTTTTTTTAGATATTCTGCTGGTTTTAGTTTTTAATCTTAGGTTTTTGCTACTTTTCTTGTTGCTTTATTGTTACCTAGTTGTTTACAAATTTTAGCTTTCAGCTTTTTTTTGCTGGTTTTAACATTTAGCTTTTTGTGTGAGCTGGTTTTAGCTTTTGCACTGTTTGTTTTAACTCAGATGCAGCTTCTTCAGCGTGTTTCGGCTGTCTTCGCAGGAAATGTGCGCATTGCTCGTAAACCTTTGGATTCAACCTGAAGCAAGATGGCCGCCACAGCTATTCAACCTGGTCAGGTTCACAGACGCTGAGCTAAACGTTGGTGTGGTAGTAGCTGGGAGTCCTCCCCATCATGTGCTCAGGAGACCCTTGTTTTGAACTTTGTCCTGGAAGTCGGCAGGCGACAAGCATTCCTTCAAGAACTGAGAGACTTTAAATCCGTTTTGATTCAGTTTGTTTGAACTAGTTTTTAGAGTTAAATAAAGTCTGTTAGAACTGAAGCACAGGGCGACGGTTCTGTTTCTCCTTCCCTTTTTAGTCCTCCTGCAACTCGACGCGGTGGATTAGTGGGATTCTGACAGGTGAACACGTCAGCAGAGCAAACAGTAAGAGGATTACAGCTGAACGTTCCTCCTGATTCAGTCTTTGATTTAAGAAGCGTCTGCAGGAGCTCAGCTTCAAACGCTTCAGACGCCTCAGGAACGATGGAAACACACGGAGGGGAAGATTAACCACTTTATTTTTACCATTACATAATCTGATACCGTCCACAAAAAAAGGATGATTTTAAATAAGTGAATCCTAAACGTTCTTTAAAACTCAAGCACAAACACAAAAAAAAACCCTCAGAAAAAATACTTTTGTGGTTTTGTAACTTTTGTACTTTTCAAAATATTTATTTATGAATATTTTCTAAATGAAAATCTCAGTTCTTTATTATTGCTATTTGTTTTTAACTCTTTGGTGCTGCCTCTATTCTAACTTCTTTGAGCTACCCTTCAGCTACTTTTACCTTTTAGATACTATTCTGCTTCTATTAATAGCTAGCATTTTGCTCCTTTTACATTTTAGCCATCGTTCTAGTATTTTTATCTTTTATATATTGTTCATCTACATTTATAATTTTGCTAATTTGTTCACTTTAAAAATTTTGTTGACGTTTTGCTACTTTTAACCTCTAGCTGGTCTTAAATAATTGTAGCTTTTACTTAGAGTTATACTTTTTTTTTTTTTTTTTAGCTATTAGCTAGTGTTATGTTTCTTTTAGATTTTAGCTAGTGTTTGGCTTCCTATGGCTTTTAGATACTGTTGTATTGTTTTAGTTATTAGCTACTGTTCTGTTTTTTTTAGCTGTTAGCTAATGTTTATTAATTGTAACTAGTGTTTGGCTTCCTTTAGCTTTTAGTTAGTGTTGTATCTTGGTTAGTTATTAGTAGTGTTCTGTTACTTTTAGCTGTTAGCTAGTGTATTTTTAGCTAGTGTTTGGCTTCCTTTAGCTTTTAATTAGTGTTGTACCTTAGTTAGTTATTAATTAGTGTTCTGGTTTTTTTTTTGCTGCTAATGTTTATTAACTTTAACTAGTGTTTGGCTTCCTTTAGCTTGTAGTTAGTGTTGTACCTTAGTTAGTTATTAATTAGTGTTCTGTTTCTTTTAGCTGTTAGCTAGTGGTTTTTTTTTTTCTTTTAGCTAGTGTTTTGCGTCGTTTAGCTTTTTGTTAGTGTTCTCTTTTTTTAGCTGTTAGCTAGTGTTTTTAGCTAGTGTTTGGCTTCCTTTAGCTTTTAGTTAGTGTTGTACATTTTTAGCTATTAGTGTTAGCTTTCTTTTAGCTGCTAGTGTTTTTTAGCTAGTGTTTTGCTTCGTTTAGCTTTTAGTTAGTTTTGCACATTTTTAGCTATTAGTTAGTGTTCTCTTTCTTTTAGCAGTTAGCTAGTGTTTTTTTTTTTTTTTTTCTTTTAGCTTGTGCCCTGAGATGACTTCTGTTGTGACCTGGTGGTATATAAACTGAATTGAAATAAACTGAATAGTGTTTGGCTTCCTTTAGCTATTAGCTAGTGTTCTATTTCTTTTAGCTGTTAGCTAGTGTTTTTTTTTTATTTTTCTTTTAGCTTGTGCCCTGAGATGACTTCTGTTGTGACTTGGTGGTATATAAACTGAATTGAAATCAACTGAATAGTGTTTGGCTTCCGTTAACTATTAGCTAGTGTTCTATTTCTTTTAGCTGTTAGCTAGTGTTTTTTTTACCCCTCCACTTATAGTTGGTGCTTGCCTTGTTTAGCTTTTCATTAGTGTTCTGCTTCATTTAATTTTAGCTTCAGATCCAGGTTATTCATCAGATTTCGGCTGTTGTTCGGCACCCAGCTGTATTTTAGCAGACAATATAATTTCTCTGGTTTCGTTCAGGATGAACACCAGAATCGGTTTGGCTCCCTCGAAGCACCTTCACCTGGTTCCCACACAGAGGTGACGAGGAGAGTTCTGTTCTGGTATTTTTCTTGTCAGGCGGGTTTTGTCTCCTCTCGTGTGAAAGGCGAGCTCGTCAGCGCTGACAGGTCGGCCCTGGGGGTCACCGCCTCGATCCGTTGTCCCTCTGAACAACCGGAGAGGAGCAGCAGGACGGAGCTTTGTCTGCAGCCACAAAGGGCAGCGAGGCGCCCAGCGGGCTGTGAATGTAACGACCCCCTCCTCAGAGACCCTCAGAGCCGAGAGGCTGCAGGTGGAGCTGCTCTGTGGAGGAACTCATAACGAGGTGGCAGGAGGCTGCCGTCAGCTGATCGCAAAGGAATGCCTGTCACCCGCCGCCACTCACACCACAGTTTAGCCCGAGATCATCTGATGAGGAAAAATGAGTTGGAGCCTTCGTTAGACCTTGGAGATCCACTCAGAGTGAGTGTTGAGGAGGACTCTCAGCTACTACCACCAAACCTGACTGAGGATGGGGCACTTTGTGCTCATGTCACTTTGCTACAGCGGCCATCTTGGACTGAGCTGACCGCCAACAGTAGTTCAGTTATAGATCCAGTGAAGACTTTCATTAACACTGGTCCATGAGATATTTTGCTAACAGACACACAAAGACACAGCAGTTAATCTGTAACGAAAGAAAAGGTTTTAAATTAATCAAACAGTACATAAAGAGGTGATGGTGTATTTGGAGAAATGAGCTGACAACAGCTACTGAATCTTTATGATACAAAGAAAAACAAGAACACAAGGAGAGAAGCTTTTATTTTGAAAATATCATGAAAAAGTAATTTTGTTCTGGCCCCTTTAGCTGTTTCTTTTTAATAACAATATTAGAAGATTAAAATTACACCTCACTTTTAGTTTATTTATCTAAAGCTAAAGGACAATAATGTTTTTTGCCTGTTTCTGTGCGTTTGTTTGTCTGTGTTAGCAAAACATCTCATGAACCAGTGGACAGAGCTTAATGAAACTCTCAGAAACTCCTTCAGACGAACGTCTACAACTGACTAAACATATTCAAGATGGCTGCCACAGCGCAGTCAGTTTTACAGATGCTGTGTGGTCATGTCCATACTAAAGACCGTTTAAAACTAGATAAAAAGGCGGCGGGCGATATGCATTCCTTCAAGTAATGGAGTAAACCTTCACACAGTAGGGAGGACCTCGCTCCATGAGCAAGGTGAACTTAGGTTCCATTGGAAGATGATCATCACGCTCCGCTCCGCGTTCAGTTACCAAACACCCCCGTCTGGTTTACATGATCACCTGTGACTTCGGACGCCCATGTTTTGGCACGACGAAGCTCTGCGGTGTTTGTTTGGATGAAGTTAAAACGCAGCACATTGTCTGTTTCATCTTCCAGGTGTGTTAAAAAAAAAAAGTCTTCAGCAGGTCCAAAGTTCTGCAGCTAGAGTTCTGACGAGAGTTAGGAGCGATCATGTTTCTGCAGTTTCAGCCTCTCTCCGTCGTCAGAATCTAAAATCTTACTTCTATACAAAGATCTCAACAACCAGGCTCCATAAACAGATTAAAGTTTCCAAACAGAGCACTTGGCTCAAACTGCAGGTTTACTTGTGCTTCCTACAGCTTTGAAAAGTAGAGTGGAGATGTGGGCGGGGCTTGAGTCAAACCCTGCTTTAGGTTTTAGGGGCTGAGAGAAATAACAGAAGTTAAAAACATGTTTAAGGCCTAAACTTTAGAAAAACAAGCGGGACACCGATGTCCCCCCGATGAGAGGCTTGAACAGTGAATGTTTTTAGTCTTTGGTGCAAGATGTTCAAGTGGGCAGGAGTTACGCTGTGGAGGAGACCAGAGGGAGGTTTATTATTATTTTTTATTTTATTGTTTGACGCAGTCGAGTGACGGATCCTGGAGAGTGGAGCCACCGCCAGGTGTAACGGTGGAGCCGGGGGGGAGGGGCAATGGTGGCCATGACCCCACAGATTAATCGTCGGCCCCACTCATCATTTGAGGAAACTTTTCTTTTAAGAAATATAAAAACTAGAAAAAGCAGAGTTTCCTCTATAAAGTTCGGGGCAGTTGGTTTACACATGTGGTGGCAGCCATCTTGGATTCTGACCTGCCCAGTTTTCATAAAGAACTCTCCTTACGGCTAGATGTGGTCACGCCAAGCCAGAAGTAGGTACTTCACTTATTTTTCTAGTTTTCATGCTCACAACCTGTATGGACAACTCCCCCCCCCCACACCTTCACTCCGACAAAAATCTATCAGCTGAACATTCAGCTTTTTTTTTTCTTCAGCTGTAAATTTTTAATGTTCTGTGAAAACGCCGAGACCTGAGTGACAGCTGAAAACCTGCTAAAGAAGCTGGATAAATAAAAAAAGCAAAAACACTAGCTAAAAGCTAAAAGACGCTAACGATAAAAGTAGCTTAAGACGGAAATGAGGGATACGGATGTGCTTCAACGGAGAGCTTTTTTTTTTTTAAATAAACAAAGTTAAAGGATTTGAAAAGTAAATAAAAGCAGCAGGTCTCGTGTTTCAGACTGGGCCTTAAGAGGTGATGCATCGGTTCAGAACCGGGTCGGTGCCGCTGCAGCCGGTTGTTGACCTTCAGCATGCGGAGCGGGATCTTTAGCTGTTTAAGCTGTGATCAGGTGGACGACGGCAACACGTTTCTACGTTAATAGACACAAAAGGGACAAAGTCATTTCCTCCAAAACAAAGCTGCTGTTGTCACCCCCGACCTCGCCGTGCATGTCTATGTGTGTGTGTGTGTGTATGTGTGTGTGTGTGTGTGTTTACTTCCTCCTCTCAGCCAATCAGAGGCGGAGCTGGACTGCCAGCTGAGAAGGAGACAAAGCTGCCAATTAGAGGAGCGGGGCAATCAGCGGGTCAGTGTCCCGGCAGGACACGGCAGACCTGCACACACAGACCTACCTGCTGGGCCTCTGGGCCCCGCTTCCTGTCTGTTTGCAGCTAATCAGCCGCCGGGAGTCGAACAACAGATCAACAGGAGCAGAAAAACAGCCGAATCTTCCTTTAATCAGCCAGCAGGTCAACAACAGCTACATGTTTGTCTGTTTCAGACCAGCTTCAGCTGCTTCTGCTCTCCTTGAAGGTTCTGGTTCTTCAGAGCACCTCTCTGGATCTGGACTCATGGCCCGACCAGAACCAAGACGTAAGGTCCAACAAGATTACTTCATAAACATCAAGCAATCAGGGTTGGACTTAAGCTTCTATAACTGACCTCAAATCTTTTAAGTTTTTAGAAACTTTTCTCATCAATTTATAAATATAATAGCTGTTAATTATTTGGCTGTAAATCTTTAATAAACTGTTAATAAGCAGATAAATAAGGATAATACTGCCTGTTTTTACTATATAAATTTAGTTAAGCTACCAGCATATTTACATTTATCTGAATTTATTTGTCAGTTTTATACCAGTTTGTTAAATGTTTATTAATATTTTATAAACTGTGAATAACCTATTTATAAAGCATTAATAAACATGTCATTAGCGTGATTTTATTTTGAAGCGATAACTTTGTGTTGTAACAGTGATGTTTTAACCAAAATATCTTTTTTTTTTTAATAGCGTGGTAATTGTACTATTTCATCTTGACTGATTTAAACACAGTGACTCAAAGTTAAATCCAAACTTAAAAAAAGTTAATATTTTCGTTTTTAGTGGCAGATTTGTATTTTTGTTCATGTTCTGCTCTTAATAACTCCGTTAACAAATACGTTCAGCTAATTTCAGCTGAATCGTTGAGCAGTTGTAAAGCACGTTTAATGTCTCCCATCACAGAGAGGAACTGGAAGTACCGCTCGTCCAGGCCTGTTGTGAGCGTGATGACTTGAAAAGAAAGTGAGGTACCGACTTCTGTTTTGGTGTGTGGCTAAATCTAGAAGTTAGAAAAGTCATTGTAGACAATTGTGTTGCCTAGTCAAAATCCAAGATGGCTGCCACCATATATATGCAAACTGACCACCTCAGTCATTTGAGGAATCTACGCTTTATAGTTTTCACGTTGCTTAAAACTATATGATTGTGGTGGCTGAACATTAATCTGTGGGAGCCAAGGCCACAAGAAGTGAGTCTGTGATTTATTTAGAGAAAAGCTCCTTAAAGTCCTTAAAGGTCCTGAATTTAAAATCAATAAGAAGGAAGTGAAGGCGGTGCAGCGAAGCAGTGGCTGGTGGGAGTTTATTCCTCTTAATTAGAGCTGATGGAGTCCTTCAGGTGTGACAAGTAGAGAAAACAGCTTCGCTTGTATCCAGTTAAACACAAAAACAAAGAAAATGGAGGACAAGCCAGAGGATTTTATCTGCTCGAACACCAAAAACTGTACTTAACATCTGGACATCGTTGTTCTCTAAAAGTCCTGGTTTTAGTAAGTGTCCACCGCCGTTTACTTTCCTAATGTTTAATTTGTTATTTTAGGAGCTAAACTCCTGACAATGCATGTCCAGACAACCAGACATAACTTTTTAGATCCTGACAGGACTGTTTTAGATTTTATGACGTTGCTGCCATCAGAAGCAAACGGACTCCTTCAGACCTCCAGAAATCAAACTGCGGGACTCATTTAAACTCAAAATCTGCGCTCTCAAGAAAACTATGCAGATTCTAAAACTAAATAAATGTTTTAAATCAAGTTGAGTTCTGAAAAAAGGTGAAGTGTGCATAAGTTTTCAGCCTCACTAAAGCAGCACTTTGGATTTTTCTGCCTGGGTCCGGAGACCAAAGGCTGTTGCAGGGAATGGATCTGAGGAGAAGCAGGAACTGTTCTGCTGCTCTGAAAGTTCTTCTGAGAAGCCAGAACACTCAGAAGAAGTTCAGCAGAACCAGCACTTCCCGGACCTGGTCCCACACTGAGAAATGAGGGAGGTGGACCTGAGTGAGAGGAGACCTGGAACTAGATGGTCCCTTCAGAGATGGGCCAGAGATCCAGAGCCAGAACTGAAAGCCTCCACTGATCCAGGCTTTATGTCAGAACTGTTCGATGGAAACCTCTGAGGGACTCAGACTGTGAGGAATCAGGTTCTGTGGTCTGAAGAACCAAGAACTGAACTGTTTGGACTCAGTTCTAAACATGAAGTACTAGTGTCGGTTCTTGTTAGCTGTAATTAGTTAAATCAACATGTAAAGAAAAGTCATGGGACACCATGGTTGTGTGTGTTGAGTGGGAGGGGCTTAGAGCCCCACATCGCTGATACTGGTTCCAAAAACATAGCATGACAGCTCCTGTAGACCCAGTCCAGCTGACGTCAAGTCCCAACAATAAAAGGAGGCAAGGACCAGAGGTCTAGTATTATGATACATGTCACAGCTGGTACCAGGAAGTGCAGAAGATCAGACCACAGCCCCACCTACAGGAGGAAACAGGGAGGAAGCTGCAGGATCCTCAGAGACATGAATAAAATAATAGGGATGCACGATATTATCGGCATGGTATCGTATCGGCCTCCGATACCAGCATAATTGACGTATCGGATTTTTCCGATCCAGCCTAACAATATTTCCGATCCACATGCATGTTTTGGTCTAATGAAACGTCTCCACACGTTGGCTTCAAACTATGGAATGGATTTCCCCGTTAGCATGATTAGTCTTACGGCACAATGGATAGACAAAAACTTTGAACTTAAAGAGTCTGTCCTTCATGCACAGGAGTGCAGAGGATCCCACACTGCAGCTGGAACCTGGAACAAGCCTCCACAAGTGAGACAGCATCACATGTGACTAATGCTAATAAATAACATTTAACACTATTCAGTCAATATAAGTTAAAGTGCTATGAATATCATATGACTTACTGAATATATGCCACCAGCTCTCACAGCTGTTCCACAATTTTTGTAGCAAACAAGCCTAAATAAGAGGAATATGTTCTGACAAAGGAAAGTACTGTACATAAAATATTGGTATTGGTTATCGGCCAAATATGTTTTAACATATCGGCATATCGGCCAAAAATCCAATATCGTGCATCCTTAGTTACAATGTTGGCACAATGTTACGAGGATAAAGCTAATAAAGTTGCATACATAGTGGATTCACATTCAATATTATATTTTGAAAATACCAGCTTTTATGCCGGTTGTATCATTTTATTTTGTTATATTTATCCGCCACACCTTAAAGGCTGGTCCGTGAAAGCACTGTCTGACATGTAACCGGTCCGTGGCGCAAAAAACTTTGACAACCGCTGATCTATAGCTTAGCGAGCACAATAAAGCAAATGTTTTAAAATCAATTTAGAGACTAGAGTAAATTTCCCTTTTTGTCTCACCGTCTCCCTTTTGACTTTCTCTCTCTTGCGGATCAGCTCCACCAGCAGCCTCGCTCTTTCCAGATCGTGCCTCAGTCGCTGCCACGCCTTTAGCTGCTCCTTTAACGCACTTTGTTTCTCCTCACTGTCCCTCTGAAATGTGTATAAAAAAAATCCATAAACATTACTGGACGGGGTTCAAATAAAAAAAAAGAGAGATTAGGATGAAATTATAGCAAACTTACTGGAGAATTTACTGAAGGAAGCTGTGATGAAGGCTGTGGAGGAAGTGGGTCAGCGTGTCGTTGTGACGGCAGGTGGGTTTGAAGCCGGCGCAGGAGGGGAACACCGTTGCGACTTTGCCTCTTCAGCGTCCAGTAGCTGTGAAGTCTTTGCATGAACTGGCTCTTCCTCGGTACTGTCAAGTTACTTGTAATTTTGCTGAGCCTGCAGAGAAGCAAACGCTATTTTTAAATTATTTTGTCACACAACTTTTCTGCATGGATAGGTAACGCTCACATGCAATTTGGAAATGCAAGGACGATGCAGTGCAGAAGAGGAGGAGTTACCTGTGAGGCGGTATGCAGGGCACAGACACCACAGGCGCAGCAGCTCTCCTTTCTGCTAAGATCTTCCTCGCTCTTTTCATCTTCAGTCTGGACTTGGCCTTAGCCCTCTTTGCTCGCTCCGAGCTCCATCCCTTCGAGTCTTCATCCTGGCCGAGGCTGGGCTCGTCATCCTCCTCCAGTTCCCCTTCACTGTTAGATGACCCCATGCTGGCCACACCTACTCCTCCTAAAGGCCGGGCTGATCCCGGTGGCGTATGGATGTCACAGTATGCCGTCTTACGGACGCTGAAGGACGTGCCGTTGGCGCCAGTCTCCCTGACAGGCTCCATCTTCATGTAGAGGCCTGCCTGCTGGGCACAGGTGACATGAAACGCTGTGTAACAGTTCGCTTTGTGGCACTGGATGCAGGCGCCTGAGCCACGCTGTTTGCAGATGTAGCAGGTGAGCTTCCAGCGTGCAGGAGGGATGTGCTCGATACTGTCAATCGGCTCCAGAAAGACTGTGTTAGCAAAGCAGACCTGAGAAACGGCAACAAAATTCATTTTGAGAGCAAAGTTTAGTTCCACATACAAGAACAGAATGAGGATTAAGAAACTTGTACCTAGCATACAAATCCACTGCAGCAACAGATCTAAACAAGCGGTACACAGATTTCCCAGCTGCTGAAGGATTTGAATAGTTTCGATGCTAGTGGCTTTCTGGACTGAAATTTAAAAGGGAAGTAAACCTTAATGTTTTTAGTGCAAGATATTGGGTAGGAATGACACTGTGTATAAGAACAGAGGTATGATAGTTTTTCTTGTACGAGGCGGCGCAGAGTGACAGATCCTGGCAAAAGGAAACAATTGTATCCACAACCACATGTAAAGGTGGAGCCAGGGGGTGGCTAATGGTGGCCTTGGAGTAAAGAGCTGCCATCTAGGAAGCCCAGGAGATATAAATACTGTATATATAATGCAAGAGTTGGGGGTTTGATTCCACCAGCAGTCACATGCCAAAGTGTCCCCGGGCAAGACACTGAACCCCTCATTGCCTCCAATGTGTGTCCTGTCAGTGTATGAATGTGATAAAGCACTTATTATTATTTGTTCAGATCTAGTAGATGATGCATGAATGAGTAAATGAAGACACAGATTGTGTTGTAAAGAGCTTTGAGTGTATTGATAAGATAGAAAAGCACTAGATACTGTAAGTACAGTCCATTTACCATTACACAGGGAGAGTTACACAAATATATTGGAACATTTTCCTCAATAAATAAATGACCAAGTTTGTTTGTTTTTGTCTCATTTGTTTAACTGGGTTCTTGTTATCTACTTTTAGGCCTTGTGTGAAACTCTGATGATGTTTTAGGTCATATTTCTGCAGAAATATAGAAAATTCTAAAGGGTTCATAAACTTTCAAGCACCACTACAGTAAATAAATAGCTAAGTATTTTTCTATTTGGTACCAGATGGCACATTTTGACACCAAAGCGAAGATCACCAGGCATAGCTTTACAGACAAAGTTAAGGTTTATATTTGAAGGAACTAAAGGAGAACATGACAATGTTAGATGATATAAAACTGCCAGGTGACTAAAGAAAATTTCTCATATGCTGTACTGGATGCTGGTCAGAATTTCTACTGGGAAAAATAAACAAGTGACATTACATCCACTTGTGACGGATGATCTGCTGATAGAAATCTTGAAGGGAACATTCAACAGTTTCTGTGCATACTTTTTTAAAGTGCTGTCAGTCCATATATTGAAACACAATTTCAAGATATGAAAACGAATCCATCATTTGTAATGAGCACATGCACCCTCAGTGACCGGCATTGTAACTGAGCTCTTTAATCTACCTATAGGTACAAATAACGTTCAAATTCAAATTCAAAATACTTTATTAATCCCAGAGGGAACTTAAATACCAATAAGTTGGTTGATATTGATATGTTTCCCCACAGATAGCTGCCCAATACACAAATAAAAGTTTTACTAATTGATGCGATCATGAAGAAGACTTTATCATGGTAAGAGCTTGTGTAGTGACATAGGTGAGAGAGTGAAGACGTTACTGACAAGGCCAGTTTTCAGTGTTCACATACAGACCTAACCCTGAACACAGAGGATATAATGGAATTCTGCCACAACAATTTTCCAGGTATTAAAGGTCCACTGACATGATATTTGAACTTTGCATAAAATGGCACAACATATATATGTTGTATCATTCAACTA
>JAVCKU010000059.1:828897-847807 GCA_032273985.1 Hypsolebias coamazonicus | reverse complement strand
CAGATTCTGCGCATCACAGGTAAGACTGGACTTCTGATCATCACAACCATGGCCTTTCCCTCTTTTAGACGAGACTGCCATTGTTATAGCTGCTAATGATTATGTTGAAAACAAGAAAAGAAGCCAAACCAGTCTCTGTTCTTGACTTCTTGGTTCCATGTGTTCTGTTGTAGATAACCCATGGCGCTGTGACTGTGCTCTTCACTGGCTGAGGAGCTGGATCGATGAGGAGGGCCAGAGGCTGCTCAGCTCGGCAGAACGTCGGTTGGTCTGCACCGAGCCCCCACGCCTTTCCCATCTTAGCCTGGTAGAGGTCCCACTCAACAGCCTAGTGTGCATTCCCCCCCTGGTGCAGCTGGAGCCCAGGAGGCTGGCGGTACATCTTGGGGAGAGCCTCAGGGTGTCGTGCCATGCTTCTGGCTACCCTCGGCCACAGGTAGGACACAATTACAGGGACACACCATCCTATAGAAAAGTATTAATTCTTTTCAGATTAGATTCTAGCTTTCCTATTTTGTCACATTTGCACGTTTCAGTTCATCAATTGAACATTAACAACAGACAAAATATAACCAGGCTAAATACAAACAGCAATTTTTAAACAAGGATTTAATGTTCCAAAGGATGGAAGCTATCAAAGCTAACTTGGTCCTGTGCAAAAAAGTAATTGCCCCACTAAATCAAATAACTTGTTGTTCTCTCCCAACACCCCTGCCCCCGTGACTGCAACATCTGCAATCAAGCATTTTTGATAACTGATGAGTTTTTTTTATTATTATTATTATTTTTTACATGACTGTGGACAGCTGTTGCTGCTGTGATTAGGATCATTGTTCTGCTGCAGTAGTTCACAAACTGACAGAGGAACATTCTTCTTCTGGAATGTCTGTTGGAGAGCAGAACTCATGGTTCCATCAATTTGTCCAAGATCTAAAACTGCAAAGCAGCCCTACACCATTACACTACCACCACCGTGTTTGATTGTTGGTCTTCTGAAAGGCGATGTTAGGTTTAGATGTTCATAATGGAATCATTTTATTGGGAAGGTTCACCAGTGTTCCATGTTTTTTCAATTTGTGGATACCAGCTCTATTGTATCCTGTTTCTTGATCATACAAGTGTGACATTAATCAGTCCTACCTATGGCTAGTGAAACTGGACTCAGAATTACCAAAAAAAAAAAAAAAAAAAGTTAATTCAAGATTTACCTAAGGGGACTAGTAGATTTTCACACAGCCAATTTCGTTCACACAATCTTTATCTCTTAATTAATGAATCCATCGTTTAAGGACTGAACTCTGTATTACTCAGGTTATATTTGTCTGATATCAATGTTTGTTTGATGAGCTGAAACATTTACAGTAGGTGTGGCAAAACATAAAAAAAAAACGTGGGGAGTGGTGGCACAGAGGCAAGAGAAGATAAGCCTGTGATTGGAAAGTTGCAGGTTCAACTCCCCAGACTGACAACATCAAAATGTGGGTGGAAAAGGTGAAACACCCACACCTGCCTCCACCCCACCTTTATTTGCACCACTCTGAACCCTTGAGAAAGGCCCTCTCAACCCCCACCATCTGCTCCCAAACAGGTCTCTCTTGAAAACGAGTTCTCGTGACTCAATGAGAACACCTGTAAAGGTAAATGAAAATTAGTGTGGGGGCTGAATACTTTTTCAGTCTTACTTCCAAGAGTTTATTCAGGTTGTTGCTTCAGTGTTAAGATCAGTTCAGATTTCATCACAACAGTGTTTCAGATATTTAATGTTGATGTCTAATAACCCTGATCTTTCAGACCACAGTGGAAACTCCATGATCTAGAGGTCTGAAGTAGATGATAATCTGTATATGGAAAGTCGTTTGTCCTCACAGGACCAGTAGGCATAAAACTAAATCTCTTTGCAGGTGACCTGGAGGAAAGCATCCCAAGGTAAAGTGGTGGACTCTCCCAGAGGTCTGGTTCAGGATCTGGGTACTGGAGGAAGTGAAGGCTCAAAGGAGTCGTCAGAGGAAGACAAAGTCAGCCTGCAGAAGACTGTTGGCGAGCACTTTGACCCCGACACTGGCAGCGGCATGCTGTTTCTCAGCAATGTGACGGTGGCTCACGCAGGTTTTTATGAGTGTGAAGCCTGGAACGCAGGAGGCGTTGCCAGACTGACCTTTCAACTTGCCATCAACTCATCCTCCTTGTCTTCCTCTTCAATTTGGGCCACATGGTCTCAAGTATCATCACCATATTCCCCCGCTTGGCCTCGACTGAAGAACCATGGTCTTGCTTTGGGCTCTGACGTGAGCCGGGAGCCTCTGTACGCCCTGGGCAGCATGGCCTTCAACGCTCTGGGAGCCGCAACTCAGACAGCCATTTCTCTGGGCATCTCCCTGCTGGCTTTGACCTCTCTGCTACTGGTTGCCATGATTTACAGTCGTCATCAGCAGTGCGACAAGGAGCTCGATGGTGCTGAAAAGGTGTATATTGGTCAGCAACAAAATAAAACAGCAAATTAAGAAACTAGCAGCAAAATTGTACCACCTGATAATAAATAGGAACATTAAGGGCAGGGAATGTTTCAGGGTAACAACGGGTTTGATATACATATAAAAATGTTGCTGTCACTAGACGCAATGAAAAAAATTGTTGCATCAGGAAAAAAAAACCTTTAAAAATTATTTTAATCAAACTCTGAAAGCTTTAAGGTAATTTGAGCCATTTGCCCCCATTTGGTTAGTTGGTTAAACAAATACCTTTGTTATAATTTTAAAATGGGGATGGGTGTCACTGACTTGGACAGAACACCCTTTAAAATATTTCTGTAAATATCATATCAGGTCGTTTTTTTGTAGTGCATGCAGTTAGCACAAGGTCAGAAGAGTAGTCAAAACTAGGAAGGTTGTGCAGAAATGTTGCAGCTTCTGCCTCAAACTCCAACATAAATTTTCAATAAACTGAGCTCAGATGTCAGGACTGTAGAATTAAATCAAAATCAACTCAGATCTAAAGAAATGTTAAAGCTGCTGCCAAAGGCCCATCACAGCCACGCAACTGTGTCTGTCACTCCCTGTCTGCCACGTTAATGAAAGGCAGACAAAAAATTTGTCTTGGACAAACACATGCTGTGTGAAAACTACAAGACCAATATTAAAAGTTCTTGCCCGTGAGCAGCAGAGGACTCAGATAGTACTTGTGTTTTTAATAATGTTTTATGTAGAAGATATTGCCAGTTCAAAAAACAGTTCATTTCCAGTTTTGAAAAGAAAATTTAGATCTCAAGTATGACAGAATCTGTTTGTGCTCTCTGATTCCTGCAGAAATTTGAGAGCAAATTAAAGGTCTTACTGTAGTGAGAGACACTGAGTGAAAGGAGATAAATATGCTTACATTTTGATGTTCGTTTCTTGCAGTGGTTAGCTAATGTTTTAATGTTGTGTGATATACTACTAGCTAACATCGTATCACACTGTTCTTGATCAAGCCACACCTTTTGCACATTTTGTTTCAAAGCCACACAGCAATGTACAGGATAAAATATTTAACAAGACAGGAATTGGGGTTGGGTGGCATGGTGGTGCAGTTGGTGGAGCTGCCACCTTCAAATCCCGGCCGGGGAGGGGCATTCTGGGTGGAGGTTGCATGCTTTCTGTGCATGTGTGGATTTCCTCCAGGTACTCTGATTTCCTCCCACAGACCAAACACATGCATGCTAGACTGACTAGTAACTCTAAATTGTCCCTAAGTGTGAGTGAGAATGAATGATTGTTGTTTCTTTGTTCCCCACCTCTCGCAGTGAGAGCTGGATATAGGCACCAGTGACCCCTGTGATCCTAAAAGGCAGAAGTGGGTAAAAATTAATGGATAGATAGATGGATGTGATCAGGGTTATGCAATGGTATCCTTAGAAACATCAGCGGGTGTTTAATTTGTATTCAGCTGCATAGAATCAAGTCTACTAAATAACTTTTTTCGTCTCTTTAATGGGTACCAAATATGTCAGGAAGCTGACTGGTCACCAGTCCATCACAGAGCCAACACAGAGACAGACAACGGTGTGCACACAAACAAACCAATTAGAGTACCATTTAACATGACGTGCATGTTTGTGGGTGGTGGAAGCTAGAATACCTGGAGAAAACTCAGGGATGTGAAAGACCACAGAGTCCACACAGAAAGGCCTGAGCAGTCAGGATTCAAATGGGAGACCTTCCTGTTGTAAGGCAACAGTGTTAACCACTGCATACAGTGCAGCTAAGAGTTTAGCCACACCCACTTTTAAAACATTTTATATCATGCTCAGGGTCACTGGGAGCTGAAGTTTAAAAACCCTGTCATGCTTTGCACATTTCTCATACTGTATATCTCATATATTATCACACTAGAACAAATGTCTTCTCTGGTTGTTGGGAGTTGAAGGCAGCAGGACCTGAGCTACAGAAACAAATGCAATGTTGGATCTTTGGAACCAGAGTTTGCACATCAGAGGTGTGAGGCTTTAAGCCCCACCAACTCCCCGAGAACAATTATGGTGTCACAAGATCTTTCTTCTAAGCATGATCTAACTAAGTACAGGTAAACTAGTTAGAAAAATGAACATTTGATGAAACAGCAGCAAGATGTGAACTATGAACATCAAGACTCCTTCAGTTTATTGATATGGCTTCAATTCACAACAAATATCTCAGTACAAGGAAAAGAAAGCAAGGTGATCCTATGGTCTAGGTGTAGTTTGTATGGTCCAGGTTTAGTTTCAATGGTTCAGGTATAGTTTGCATGGTTCAGGTGTTGCTTCTATGGCCCAGGTGCAGTTTCCATGGTCCAGGTATAACTTGTATGGTTCAGGTGTAGCTTGTATGGTCCAGGTCTAGTTTCCATGGTCTGGGTATAATTTCTATGGTTCAGGTGTAGCTTATATGGTCCAGGAGTAGTTTCTATGGTTCAGGTGTAGCTTATATGGTCCAGGTGAAGTTTCTATGGTACAGGTGTAGGTCCTATGGTCCAAGTGTAGTTTCTATGGAATGAAGAACAAATAAAACATGATGATGGAAATAAATACAAACACAAACATGAAAAGTCGTGTAAGTAAAGACAGCAGCAGAGTGAGGAGATGTGGTCAGTTTGTCTTCCAGCAATCTAAGCCTATAGCAGCAGAGCTAAGAGATAGTTCAGGGAACCTAAGTCAAGCTTAACTATAGGATTTATAAAAAATGAAAACCTTAAACCTAGTCTTAAAAGTAGACCAGGTGACAGAATCTGGAAGTTGGTTCCACAAGAGAGGGGCCTGATAACTGAAAGCTCTGCCTCCCATTCTACTTTTAGAAACTATAGGTACCACAAGTAAGCCTGCAATCTGAGAGTGAAGTGCTCTGTTAGAAAAATATGGAACAATAAAATCTTTAATATAAAATGGAGCTAGGTTGTTGAGAGAGTTGCTTGTTAGAAGGAATATTTTAAATTCTGACAGGGAGCTAATAGAGAAGCTGAAACTGGAGAGATATGATCTCTCCTGTAACTCTCATCAGAACTCTAGCAGCAGCATTTTGGATAAACTTTTAAAGGGTCTTTGGGCATTCAGATAATAAATAATTACAATAGTCAAGTCTAGAAGTAATAAATGGAACAGTTTTTCTGCATCATTTTGGGACGTTTCTAATTTTAGCAATGGGGTTGTGGTCCACAAGTCGAGGTAGAAGAGTAGCTGCTATATTTCAGTCAGGAATATTGAACAATGCTCAACCAATTATTAGTTATTCTTTAACTCTTCTTTCTAATTCTTTTGGGTCATTCATTGTCCCTCAGTCTTTCTCATCCAAAATGGAACTCAGTAAAGCAACTTTTACTAGATATACATACTGTATATTGTTCACAAGGCTCTTATTCTCCGTTTTTGTCTGAATTCTCAGATTTTTTTGTCTGCCTTATTATTGAATACTGATAAAGACATAATAATGGGGTATTTCAGTTATCAGGCTCCTCTGATGTGGAACCAACATCCAGTTTCTGTTCATGAGGCTGACACCTTGTATAATTTTAAGACTAGGCTTAAGCCTTTTCTTTTTGAGAAATCCTAGTTAGGGTATAGTCAGGGACAGCTCTCTCTTGAAAGTGAGTCCTTGTGACTCAATGAGACTAACCTGGATAAATAAAGGTTGAGTGAAAGGGTTGGCTTGGGTTTCCTGAGCTATCCCTTATTTATGCTGCTATAGGCTCAGACTGCTGAAGGAAAACAATGACCACATTTCCTCACCCTGCTGCTGTCTTTACTTACCGGTACTCTACCTATTTTGTATTTTTAATTATTTATATCCTTAACAAGTGTTTTGTGTCTTTCTTACAATAGGGGGTACACCTGGACCTGCCATTCTGTGTTAATTTGTTTCTCCTTCTTGTCCTCTTAAAACCCAGCTGGTCGTAGCAGGTGGCTGCTAGAGGTTTCTTCCTGTTAAAAGGGAGTTTTTCCTTTCCACTGTTGCCTTTGTGCTCGCTCAGGATGGGAGACTGTGACAAAGGGAAGGTTCAACACAATCTACTGGCTTGCTTAGATAGATAACTTTTAATAATTGGCTTTTATAATGTATGTGAATGATTTTGTACAGTGCCCTGAGATGGCGTCTGTTGTAACTTGTCATTATATGAATAAACTGAATTGAATTACAGTATTGTTCAAGTGAAGGAAAGACATCCAGGTTTTTGTCTCTGAGACAAGCTTGTAATCTAAGTAAACAATTGAACTCATCAGGTTTCATGGATAAATATAACTGAGTATCATCAGCATAACAATGAACATTTATCCTGCACTCTTTTAGTTTTACTGTCTCTAGCTACTAGATTTTAATCTGAATCTGAAATGGGTTTATAATTTGGACTTGTTTTTTATTTCTTATTTTGTATAGTGCCATGAGATTACTTTTGTTTTGAATTAGTGCTATCTAAATACATAATTGGCTAGAATTGAATAATAATTGAATAGCCTTTCACAAGGTTACATAACACATTGTGCTACAGGGAGAAGGCAGATCTCAGTTTAACATCTGAATATATGAGTAACTGATACTATTTTATTAATATGAATACAGTATTGAGAAAAATGTGGCACCAAACAATGAGATAGGATTTTATTAAGATGAAATGAAACAGAGTATTTGGAAAGTATGAACCTTTTAGATCTGTTGTTTTTGTTTCCCAAAAGTGACGGTGAATTTTAACCAGCAGGAACAAAGCATCCTGTACGTGAATGACTACTCAGATGGGCCCACCATCTTTGCCCAGCTGGAAGAGTACCGTGATGAGCAAGGCCATGAAATGTATGTACTCAACAAAGCCAAACCCATGCATCCTCCTGCCTCACTCACAGATATCTCAACCACTAATCTGGGCTGCCATGCACCATTGGACACCTCCAGTCAAATGCTCTCCATGGAGTCAGGACTGTCCACAAACCCAACTCTTGTCCTGATCAAGCAGCAGCAACTGCAGGACAGTGACATACAGATGACAAAGAGGATGGCGGGGGAAGGAGGGGAAGCAGAGCCTGTCATCACATCGGAGGCTGAAGAGTTTCTGAACCACACAAGCGTATTCATGGAGTCTCAGATTGCCTACGAGATCCACTGTTGAAGGAAGAAGAGGATGCTCCACCAGCACAGAGGCTTCCATGCGTAATTCACAAATATTCAGTTTGTTTCCCCTCTAAAGAAACTCCAGACTGCAGCTAAAATCTATTGATTAGGAACAGAAGTACAAAGTTCTTCAGAGACGTTCACATCTGGGGCTGAGCTGATGACCTGCTCTGAACTTTTAGCAGACATTCTGTGACTGAAAATGATTGAAGCTGAAGGGCAGATCTGAGATCCAGGTGGAGTCTGGACTTGCATCTGAATTGAACCGGACATCAGAAAAGCTTTAGTAACAGGAAGATGATAATGAGGTCAAGAACTGAAGTCAGAACTTTAAGAAACAGAAACATCTTCCAGTAGACGAGCTTCTATTAAGACTTAGTATAGCACTTGTTATAATTGAAGGTGTAATTATGGCTGATGTAACTATTGCTTAAAAATGGTAATTATCACACAGAAAAGACTGTAAATTTCTGACATCTCTTCTGTTCCAGGTACACTGCTTATCCCTCGGTCAGTTCCCAAACAACAACAACAGAACAGGCTTCTGTAGCAAGTCAGACCAGTATTTCTGGGCCTTCTTGCAGCTTCGTCCACCTGTTTATTTCTGGATTACTGGTTAATATAAGAGCAGGTGGAGTTTCCTGGTGTGTTGCAGAAATGAAACCAGACTAAAAGAACTGTTGGTCTGCTTGACGGACCTGTTGCACTTTGAAATAACTGAGTCGTGAGAAATGCTTCAAACTTATTTATCCGTTCAAAACCAGTATGTTGGATTCTCTTTAGGTTTGAAAAATTAAAGCTGTAGGTTTGTTCTTCTGACCACACTCTTCCTTCAAGATGATGGTCCACTACAACCCCTCCACACATTTGGAAAGGTCTGAAGTTCAGGTCTTTTCCATGTTGTTTGGTTTAAGCAACAAGTCAACCTCTCTGGAACAGTAAAGATAATTTCATTTTTAAGCCCACGTGCTTGAAGAATGAGAAGCGGCACCAGTTGGATTAAATTGCTGCGGTTGAAGTTGTGGTTTTTAATGGTGACTGTATATTTTTCTAATGAACTGTGCTCGGTTTGTTGCTTCTTGTCACTTTTTCTGATTATTTTACTTTAAATAAACCAGTCCACCGTTTGGCTGAAAGACAAACGTCTGCAGAGATGATTTTCTGAACGTTAAGCAGACTGTGGCAGCATTAAGTTGCCCATAAATGAAAGAGTGAGGATTAATTACCTTAGCCTCTGGCTAACGCTGGACAGTGTGTCTGCTTGAATCAGTTTGAATCAGTTCAGACATGAGTCAACAACAGTCAGTCCAAGACTGGAGACATGGTGTGGTTCAGCTCGTTGTTTGGTACTGTACTGGTTCAGATCTGACCACTTCGATCTCTCTGCAGACACGGTCCAGATGGAGAACATTTTCATTATACATGTTTGTGCAACTTAAAGTATTTAAAAAGTTTTCTTTTGGTCTCATCTGACCACATCATCTTCTTCAACAGGTCTGGGGGGGGGGGGTCTCCGATCTTTTCCATCAGGGGGATCTTGGTCCTCGTTACAACCTTCACCTGTGGTCTTGAGGTTTGGATCAGGACTGATAGAACCAGATCCTGGATCCAAGCGGCTGAAATGATCTTCCTTCATTGGGGCTCAGCCTTAGAGACAGAGGAGCTCCGTCATCTGGGTGGAGCTTGGGGTAGAGCTGCTGCTCTGCATCTAAAAGTCAGTCGAGGTGGTTCATCTGATTGGGATGGCTCCTGGACGCCTCCATCTGGAGGTTTTCTGGGCACATACCACTGAGACAAGACGTGGGGCACACCCAGAACTCTGCAGGGATTATATATCCTTTCTGGTGGAAACTCCCTGGGGTCTCCTGGGTAGAGCTAGAGAGAGAGGGAGGTCTGGGTTCCTCTACTGGACCTGTTGCCTCTGGGACCTACTTTGACTGAAGATGGAGATGTTTCTCTGATTCGTGATGTCCTTACCGCTCTTTGAATTTGGTGGATGACGCTCTCCTGGATGGTTTACTGTGATGATAGTTGTTCCTTTTCTGAATACTGAATCTACTGGAGGGTGGCACGGCGAAGTGGTTGATACTGTTGACTCGCATCAAGGACACATGTTGCCTCCTGGCCTTTCTGGATGGAGTATACATGTTATCTTCATGTACACATGAGGTTTTTTTTTTTTTTTTTCAGTTTCCTCCCACAGACCAAGAATCTGCATGCTAGGCTTATTGGTGACTCTAAACTGTTCCTGCCAAAGGTGTGACAGTGACCATTTGTCCCTGTGATGGACTGGAGACCTGTCCAAGTGTCCCCTGCCTCTCACACAGTGACTGCTCGAGATAGACACCAGCTCCATGTGACCTAAAAAGCAAGTGAAGACAATAGAAGGATGGTGGTCCAGTGAGACTCAGACTTCTCCTCATTTAGGACATGAAGAACCAACAGCTCTGAGAGATTCTGAGACAGCCAGGAAGATGTTTTTGAGTCTGTATGAACTCGCTTGTCTGTCTTCTGGTTTGGTTCTGGTGTTTTTAGTTCGGGTGCATCTGTCAGCTGTTTGGTTTAATGTGTCCTGAGAGTGGGACACTTGGATGTCATTCATTAGTTCAGGTTTTATGCAGATTGTTTCTTTTTAAAACTGCGAGGAAGAGCTGACAGAAACTTTGTGACCCAAAAAAAAAAATCACAGTAAACTTTAGAAATGTGACAAAGGGTTTGCCGCCTGCATGTTTTTATTTATTTTTTAACTGTAAGATATGAATATTCTGTTCTGGGAGCAACCAGCTGATCCAGAAACAGAAGATAGTGGCCATACAGAAACTTTTTTGTTAATTGTCTTCAGCTTTTTTCTGCCAATAAACCCATCTAGTTTTAAGGCCCGAGAAAATGTGATGCCAGCTGCTTCCAGTGTCTGAAGTATTCTTTGACCTCTGTCATCCTTTAAACCTGTTCAAATACTTTAATTGGATTATTTCAACTCAAATGCTCAAGAAGGTCACAGAACTATTATTTAAAATAGATTCAAAATGAAAGCTTTATTTGAAGTCCTATTTATTTGTAAGATGATGTGAAGTTTGAGGGGATCATTGTTAGCTCACTGTGATCAACTGGTCGTGTGAAATGCACAGATGGTGAAGCATGGACAATATAAACAGATGTTGGAGGTGGAGACCAGAGGATGAGGTTACCTCGAAGGGGGCCAAAATAGGGCACCTTACATCGGACCAGCCCTGAAGAGTGTGGACCCTTCAGACACCTGGAAACTGGACCCAAAGAGAAACCCAGTTATGGATGTTGAGGAATCACTTCCTGATATCTTGGTTAAGTTGAAGTTTTCTCATGATGCCTCACAAAGAAGCAACACATTTGAGGTTTGTCACCACTAAACTCAATTGTTGTCAACTAACCAATCAAAAGCTTCCACGGCTATGACATCATCACCTGGGCTCTCCCACACTGTCTAAAGGCAAAGTAACCTAAAGCCTTTCACTGTTCAGACATTTAACAAGAATACAACTTCACAGCGGATGGAGTGAATACATACTGTATGCACACACCCCTTTTCATGTATTCAACAGATTTCAAACAAGTTTAACTTCTTTAATCTGGAGTAGTTTTTGTTTTGTCTTTAAACAAAGTTACAGTATTTTAAATTCCTGCTGGAGTTTAACCAAATAGAAAAAAAACCAAGGGAGTTGAATACTTCTACAGCCTGGCTCCCTGATATTTGGGCCAAAACAAAAACTTAAATCTCCGTGGGGGCACATGACAATAATTTGGGAGTGATGACCTGCAGCCGATTGGCATCAAACACGAGATTTACCATTTCATCATCTTCATCAGTCTGTTAGCTTAGTGCCATGGGGGCATCAACATCATTCAGCAGCATCCTCCATCTGGATCGATCCTCAGCATGAGGACAGGGAATGGGAGCCTGGTCCAGCTATGGCTGTCACTACCAACAAGAACGCCCTCTTTTACTAGTTTTTTTTAGCTTTTCCTTAAAGGAACCCATCTAGCAAGAGTTCTTTTGGTTAGGAACAGACTACGAGCAGGCACGGTGTGGGATGGGTGGCTTTGTGGTGAGTAAATTCATTTTAATTGTGCTAGTATGTCTGTCTGTTCTTAATTTCTGCAGGTCTGTGCTGCTCTGACCCCACAGCATTTACTGCTTAACACACATTGTCCCACTCACCCCTCTTGCACTTGGCACTAACGCCAGAGTCCAGCATGTCAAACAGAATGTTTTTGTGTGCCTCTATCATTTAGAAGTGTCTCCAACCCACATTCCATGAGGTTCCCATGTGTGGACATGCTTTTTGATAGTGCAGAAGAGGTTCCTCAGGTGCAGGTCAAGTTTAAATACATTTGCATATTTAAATGGAGGCTTGTCAAGGAAGGAGTTGGAAATTCCTTCATGTGCACTCAATTCCACGTGGATTGGGAAATGAAATGTGCTTGGATCTACATATGGTTTCATAATTCTGTTGTATTTGTGTGTACATGGTTTTCTTGATTTAAGCATATGCCTCGTTTCAGTAGGAAATCCACACGTCTTTGTACATGAGGCCCCCGGTCCTGACCTCTTTAACAGTTACTCCCTGACATGAACAATGAACTTACTAACTTGTTCATTGTCAGTTATTTCACTTATGGAGAAAAATTGTGCAGGGTCCCCCAGTCAGGAACTAGTTTTAATTTGAAGGAGGTCTCATTAGGTAATTAACAAAATCAAAACAACAAAACATGAGGTTTTTATTTTATTCTTTGTTCCTTCCATCCATCTAATCATCATCTTGTTCTGGACTTAGATTTTGGGGGAAGCAGCTTGAGCAGAGAAGCCCAGACATCTGTTTCCACAGCCACCTCTTCCAGTTCTTCTGGGAGGACTCCAAGGTGTTTCCAGACCAGTCAAGAGACAGTCTCTCTATAATGTTCTTGGTCTTCCTCGTGGTCTTCTCTCAGTTGGACATGTCCAGAACACCTCCCTAAGGAGGTGTCTAGAGGTCATCCTTACCAGATGTCCGATCCTCCTCAACTGGCACCTCTGGCTGTGGAGGAGCAGCAGCTCTACCCAGAGCCTCTCCTGGAAAACTGAACTTCTCACCCTGTCTCTACAGGAGTCCAGCTACTCTGCAGAGAAAACTCATTTAGACCTGGATCCACAATCTCATTCTTTCAGACACTACCCAGAGTTCATGACCATAGGTGAGGGTAGGAACGTACAGACCAGTAAACAGAGAACTTTTTCTTGCAGCTCAGCTCCCTCTTCACCAAAATGGACTGGCACAGAGTCCACAATACTGCTGAAGCTGCACTGAACCGTCTGATGGTCTCCCGCTCCATTCTTCCCTCAGCGTGAACAAAACCCCTGAGATGCTTGAACTCCTCCATTTGAGGCAGAACCTCACTCCTAACCCAGAGATAGAAATCCACCCTGAGGACAATGGCCTCAGATTTGGAGTCTTTGTAACAGAACATTTAAAATTCCCAGAAACCAAAGTTCTGTGAATAATTTGTTTTTGTTTTAACTGTTGACTGACCTCAGAGTGAAACATTAATCCAAACAGCTTACAGAGAGCCAATGGTTTACTCACACCTTTTGTTAAATTTGCTAAGCTAAAACAAGAGTGAATGAGAACTAATGCACTTATTTCATGAATCAAGTGCAGCAGGAAAAAAAAATATCTACCACACAACAATCACAGCTATTTAAAATGAAGTTTATTTAACAATAATCATTTTTGTACAGACGTTTAGGCATGAAACAAGGATGTGACTTTAGTGAAAAGTCTGAAGCAGCAGAGTCAGCTTCACGCAGGGAAGTAAGCAGAAGTTATGGAAGGCTTTGGACGCTGATGAACGTCTGCACAAAAAAAAAAGAAAAGTTAAGATCACATCAGCTCTGTTAGTCAAATGTTATGTTTGCTCTTCATTCCAAACTTGCATTAAACTAAAAGACTGCAGATGTGGGCAGCAACTTCTATTCACTCCTCTTAGACTTTATTTCCTGCTTGTAAATTATTTATCTAAACCGCTGTTTTTATAATATGCTACTACAATAATTTTTTTTTAAAAACGGGAGCTGGAAGCACAAGAGTGAATTTATTGTGGATTAATAGTACCACAGTGATGCCATTTTAATAGATTATATCATTGATTTACAAAATAAATAACAGAAATAAATGCTGCAGTTGGGAGGTTTTAAAATAGTGGGTTTGATTCTTGGGAATGTGCTCTCATGAATGGGTTAACTGGACGTCCAGGACCACAGAACCTTTTGTCACTGTTCTCAGCCTGTTCCCATCAGTCCTGTTTAAATGAAAACTGGTTTCTGGTGCAGTGCAGAGAAAAAGATACCTTTAGGTACAAGAGCATCTCTGCTCAGGACTTTGACGTGTGAATACAGACACAGCAATAATCAATTTATTATCAAATCAAGAGATGCCTGAGGAGTCCCACCCCTAATATGAATTCCCTCAAGGAATGCAAATCATTTTAGTTCTGCATTGCCTTTTTATTTCAGCTTGGATAAAATAATTGGGTGGGGCTGCAAATTCACACAGTTCTTTCTAACAGAAAAGTTTGGGAGTCAAACTTTGACATTTGGCCTGAAGGACTCTGATCGTAGCTGAATTTACTTTTTTTGCAGTTTTATAATGAAGTCATCAGTTGACCTTACTGTGTATGACCTGTTCTAGTAGACCTACAGTGAACTTACAGTGAACCAGCAGCAGACCTACAGTGAACAACCAATTATCAGTACCTACACTGAACCTACAGTAAACCTACAGTAAACCTACAGCATACCTACACTGTATCAACATTAGATGAACAATAAACTCAAAGTGAACCAACCAACCGATTACCTACGCTAAACCAACCAATTACCTACCAGTACATTGAACCTACATCATACCAGTAGACATACAGTTAATCGACAGTGAATCAACAGTAGACCCACAGTGAAGCTACAACAGACCCACAGTATTATACCTAGACATACATTATTCATTCATTCAACCTTTATTTAAACAGGTTAGTCCCACTGAGCCACGAGGACTCATTTACAAGAGAGACCTGAAGACCTGACATTAAACCTACAGTGAACTAACTGATTACCTACATTGAACCTATAGTATACCTACAGCGTACCAACACTAGATTTACAGTAAACTTACAGAAAGCCATCAGTATACCACCTACAGTGAACCATCAGTATACCTAGTAGACTTACTGTGAGTCAACAATAGACATACAATGAACCAACGTTAGACGTATAATAAACATACATTGAATAATAGATCTACTCTGAGCCAACAGTAGATCTACAGCGAATCAACCAATTATCTCGATTGAACCTACAGTAGAACTACAGTGAACCTCAGTACACCTTTGGTAACAGTTTCCGTTTTAAATGTGCTATATAAATAAATTTAACTTCACTTGACACCTACAGTAGAAATACAGTGAACCAACAGTATACAGTGAACCTAAGTAGACCTTAGGAGGACTGATGTTTGTTCAGAATTAAGAGAATGAAACCCAAATTTTAGCATTTCCAAATGTGAGATGCTTGGAGACATATTTCGAAAGGCAACAATAATAAAGTAACACTGGCCAAATAAGATTCTCTGATTAAAAAAACAAAGAATAAACCCTGAATCTTAACGTGTTGTTCCTTTAACAGGCCCTGAAACTGTTGTCCCTGCAGAGCAACATGTGTCTTGAAGTCTTACCTCCATGAATGAGATTAGATGACAGACTGTAAACCGGGATACTGTCGTCTCTTCTGAAGTACTTTGAATCCAGACCAGCAGAGTCCTCACTGACGAGATGAGAAAACCACTTCAGTTTCAATCAGACTCCATGACACAAAGAAAACTTGATAGACATGAGCTTTTTCACAGAAAACGTGTGATGCTGAGTGGCTTTACAGAAGAAGAGAAAGTCAGTTAAATAATAGCTGAACCCATAATGTTAGTAGTAAGCGTAGTACTAATAACTATAGTAGTAATAATGTAGTGGTAGTAATACAATAGTATTAGTATTAGTAGTACCATCAGCAATAGTAGTAATAATACTTGTAATAGTAGTAATTGTAGTATTATTAACAGTAGTAGAATAGTAGTTGCAATAACGTAGTTGTAGTAGTAGTACTAATATAAGTAGTAGTAGTATGCATAGTAGTGGTTGTATTAATAGTACTAGTAGCACTAGTAGTAATAATAGTAGTAGTAGTAAAAGCAGTGGAAGTAATAGTAGTGGTAGCAGTGGTAATAATAGTAGTAATAATAGCAGTTTTATTAGTACGAATAAAAGTAATGGTAGTAATATTGTTGTGGCCTTTATTCAGCATTGATCATCAAGTAAAAATAGATGACACTGAATCTCTGATTAACCGTCCTGTAGCCATGAAGCTGTGCTCTCCGTCCACCATCCACTCCTCCCAAAGGCGGCACAGAGCTGCTTTGAAGCTCCGGTTCACAGAAATGTCCAGAGGCTGCAGCACTTTTGTCAAACCTCCCAGGATGATGGCAGGTATGGAGTTAAACACTTTAATTTGATCTTTAAATTGCAGCATGACGTGCGCGCACACGCTGTCCATCCAGCAGGACTTTTTTTTGCTCTACAATATCCGTACACATACAGGTAAACCAGTAGTCTTCAAAAGCCTAGAGGGCCCTTTAGCGCCCTTAACGGCCGAAAGTGGTACTGCTCCATTTTTTCAGTCAGAATGAATTGAAACAGTCATATCGCAGCCAAAAATTGGTCTAAAAATATGGGGAAAAAAATCCATAAATACGTTGCTTCGCCGTATAAGTCGCAGGAAATTCAAATTAGGCAAAAAAAAAAAAATGCAACTTATACGCTGAAAAATACGGTACAATATTTGTTCCTTTGATCACCACCACCCATACACAAAGTTAAACTGTTTAAAAACTTGTTGAAACCCCTGTAAACTCACAGTGGTCTGGTGTTTGTTTGTCCAACTGGATCAGCAGGTTTACTGGGCCGAGGATGAAACTGGGCCTAAACAAAACACAGTCACAGCTTCAAAACTCAAAGGTCTAACAGCTAAAGAAGTGACTCACTCTGTAATAATCAAACACTAGGCTTTCTTTAGAGGAATGCATTTCGCCTAGTTTATGTTTTTAAAGACTGTTAGCTGTAGTGGCCACCTTGAATCTGTTGTAAATGAACTTAATTACCATCTGAGAATTGAACTAATATCAGCCACTAGTTTGTGAGATATTTGGCTAACATTATGGACACTGGCATGAAGAAAAGTACAATTGTTTGCTCTGGCCTTTGGCTGCCAGTGGGTGATAAAAACCAGTAAAGGTGTTGTACCTTCAGCCCTGTCGCTGCTGACAACACAGACGGATTGTCCAAACTTTCAGGAGACTGTGGTTTTCTGGACAGTTGGTTCTCATTTAGCTGCTTGTTAAGCCAACTTATAACTGCAGTGGGGGAAAAAGACAGCGTTATGAACTATGTCTAATCATTATCACTTTACTAAAAAAAACACCAAAATACTTCCAGTCTGTAGTTTACTGTTTGAAAAGGTGCAGAAACTGCCTCAAATAAAGAACACCACTTCCTCTATAAAACCTACAGGAACTGAACTCCACTTCTTTCATATTTATTTACAAATCTTTACTAGAACTAGGTTCAAATTTCCTAAACGATGTACAAACTTTGTTGTCTGAAATCTGTTTCATCACACTTGCTCTTATTTTGTTTAATTACACTCCTTTTTGCTACAGTCCTGCTCATTATAGCTACGGTTTGATTAATGCTTCAGCACACATGATGCAAATTTTATTTTCACCATCTGCTTGAAGGTTTTCACTTTTCATCAGCGTGCCAAAATGTTTTTCAGTGCCTTTAACCTACTGGGATTAGTTAGTCCATTTTATAAACAGATGGATATTTGGGCCCAACCACAGCTAGTCCTGTTATCAGGTGTGTAAGACATTCTTCAGTGGCTTCCTCACCATTCTCATTAGTTTTTAACACTTCTCTGCTTTCATTTAACTTCTGTACGGTCATCTCTAGCTGCTCCTTCAGTTTGGAAACCTGCAAGACAAAACAGCATTGTCAAGGTTGTCCCTCCCTACAGCAAACTCTTTCAGGTTTAGCCAATCACCAGGACCACAGGGACCAAGGAGGACCTATATATACGGTACATGTAAGAAACACCCGTCTACTCGGGGAGAAAAGCCAGTATGGATTGTCCTACAGGTTTCAGCATCTTGTCACTCTTGGACAGAACGGTTTAAGATTCATTATGCTCAGTCAATCAAGTAAAAAAAAACAAATGTAACTTTAAAGTTCATGAAAATGTGAACATTGTTTTATATAATACATACAGGTGTGTCTAAAAAAATTAGAATACTGTATTGTGAAAAGGTAAAAATAAAACAAGTCAATCATTTCAGAAAGTGAAACTCATTACCTAAATTCATTACAGAGAGTGAAACGTTTCAAGCCTTTGTTTCTTGTAATTTTGATGAATATGGCTTAGCGATAATGAAAAACTAAAATCCAGTATCTCAGAAACTTAAGATTATTGGTACATATCCAGTGTTTGGTAGCTTTGGAAATTGTGGGCAGGAGCCTATTTCTTCTGTAAAATGAAGTCAGCATCTCCATAAAGCTCGTCAGTAGACGGAAGCATGACGTCTCTAAAATCTAAAAATGACACCTGGACCTGCCACATTCTGTTTGTCTGTGACGAGGCCCTGAGTCATTTTGTGTGAATGAGTGCCTGACTAATTCATGTGCGCTCTCTAGACTTCTGATTGGCTGGAAGAACGAAGGGGGCCAGAGGAGACGGTGGTCTGACGGTTGCTGGCTTTTCTCTCCAGCCTCCCGCTCCTTTGTAGAAGGTTGTATCTTTTCACTGATTTGTTGAGCTGAGTGTGGTTAGAACTGGAAGTTACCAGCTGCCATTGTGTTTTTAGTCCTCAGATCACAGGGCAATGGGAGCGGCCCAAATCTGACAGTCAACTGTGGGATGGTTTGGGGCTTCTCCCTCTCTTTTTGTTGGTTTCAGTTGGGACTCCCAGTTTGCTGTTGGGCTCAGGTGATTGATGATTAAAGTCTTATCTAAACGCACAGTCGTCTGGGCTTCATATGTTGTGTGTCCTGTGATTTACTACTGGACATCAGGACCATAACAGTCTGTTTCTCCTTCCTGTCCTCTCAAACCCCTGTGGGTTGAAGCAGATGGCTGCTTGTCTTGAGCCTGGTTCTGCTGGAGGTTTCTTCCTGTTAAAATTGAGTTTTTCCTTTCCACT
>JAVCKU010000059.1:804767-815523 GCA_032273985.1 Hypsolebias coamazonicus | reverse complement strand
GTTGCCTGTTGTTTGTACAGCACTTTGGTTGGCCTTGTCGCTGTTTTAAGTGCTCTATAAATAAAATGGTATGGTATTACTATTATTATTATTACTGTTGTTGTAGTTTTGACAAAGAAAGGAGTGGGTAATTGGGGCTGTAATCTCAGATGTTTATCCCAAATAAACCTAAACCACATGACAGCAAAATCATTAAATGCATGTTTATCTAAATCAAGCTTTGAGCTCTTCACATAAAGCATTACACTTGGCAAACCAAGCTCCTAAATCAATATAATTGACTCAATCTGATTGATCAATATATGACAGTTCAGTACGTTAGCCTCTGTATTTCATACAAGCAGCATTCACATCAATACACTGCACCATTAGGAGTCTGTGCCTGGCGTGTTTTTTTAAAACACCGTTGCGTAACGGCTAAAGTAGCTGAGATTATTCAGTTCTTGCTTGCATTGGTATGCATATGGTAAGTGCACATATCCCTGCATTCTTTTATCCAACAAAACCAACCACTGGTTGACAAAATGGTCATGACTAGTTACAAATTGACTAATGTTGGGCTAATAGTGATGACTTGGTATGAAAAGAGAACCACTGGTGACAAAATGACATCCATGAGGTATAAAATAGTAATGACAAGGAACAAAATGGCAACCACAGGGTATGCTATAAGAAGGACTTGGTAAAAAATAATATCTGTTGATTACAAAGTAGGAACAAGTGACTACAAAATAACAACTGATAGGTACAAAACTAATGACTACAACACAATGACTGGGTACAAAATAGTGATAACTGGCTAAGAAATGACAATCTTTCGGGATAAAATGAAAATGTCTCGGCATAAAATGGTAATTGCTAGTTAGGATTTAGGTTGAAAGACTGCTGGGTACAAAATGTTAACGACTGCCCATGAACTGTCAACTGCTGGAGAGAAAGAAACCACACTAGTCATAAATATAATATTAAAAACTGCTGTACTGTACTATACTCGGGGGATTAAATCATAACTGTGGGGTGGCTTCAGTGGAGAGTACAAAGTGGGTATTTGCCAGCTCATCAGGGAGAAAAGTAGTTATTAGTTGTCCCAAAAGTTACTATAAGTTATGTCATTACCTATTTCACATAATCTGCCATGTGCATGTAGAAGGAAAGACAGAAAGAATACTTAAACATTAGCCAGGGCAGAATCAGCCAGTGGCAGCGGCGCTCAGGTGTGATTCATTTGCAGCCTGAAGGCAGAACATCTCCCACTCTGACTGCAGCTGGGAGGGTCTGTTGTGTGAGGACTGGGCCAGGACTGGACTTTAGGATCAAAGAGCGCCCCAGAGCAGCGCCTGCTCAGAGGAGTAAAAATGAGATGTGCTTCCTTGTCAGTCTCCAGTCCCTACATGGTGCAGGGAGGTACCTTTTAATGTGAACAATCTGCAATACATGTTTTCAAAAGTTGTGCACATAAAAGCATGTGAAAGTTTTCAAAACCTGGCCACACAAATCGAGCAACTCAGAAACACAGATAATTTAGTCAGACTGCAGCCTAAAATTCACATTTTCTTGTAATTTGGACTCACCAGCCGGTGTCTAATGGTCACCGCACAGTGTGGTGCTGGGTCAAACTAAAATAAGAAGCACTCGCATCCTTTCTCTGAAGTGCTAGTTTTCTAGCAACACATAAAAGGCACATCATGTGTTTTTTTGAGTTAAAGTGCAAAATGAAAGCTTTCAGAGCATGGCCATTATTAAACTTCAAAGAACTAGACAGCCCTTCCATCCACTGACCTCCGATGTAATGCAGAGAGTCAAGGGAAGAAGAATCATTTGGTTCAGAGACAACACATCTGCTACTTAAACTAAAAAAAAAAAAATCTGCATTAAGGAAACAGTTTTGATCACAAACCTAAATTCCTGTGGATGCAAACTTGTTTTCAAGCACAAAGAAGACACCTGCATGAATGGTCCTCCTTGTGGCCCCCTTCATTTTCAAAAGAATTGGAGTCTCTCAGCCCCGTCAGAATTATCAGATGGGCCACAAGCGCATTAAAGCTCTCATCCTTTGAGGCTCCACCACCATAAAATCCTTCAACATCATAGCCCCAGTGCTCCCCAGGCATTACACTGCCTCCATCATCAACCGGATTAAAGACGACCATCCTCCTGATCTTACAGTCCACCTGCAGCTAAAAGCACGCACCAAGTCCCTGTCAATGAAAACTGCATCCATCAGCATTGCACGATCACATTTACCAAAGAAGTCGAACTGCTGGGTCTACACATGAGCACAGAGAAAAACACAGACCTTGTTCCAACCTACTTTTTATAGATTTGATGGTCCAAACATTGACATTAGGACTGACGATGAAAACCTAGAGTAGTGCTCAGAGGCATCTTAACCAGTGCTACACTTGATAAGGAACTCCAATACCACACTGGACAGGCAGCAAGTACCTCTGGGAAGCTTAAGGCTCTAACTTTTCATTCACATACATAGAAAAGCCACTTAGTAAAGTTCTCTATCTAAGGAAACCAGCAGACAAGTTGAATCTTCACTTTGTCACAGTCTCCCATCCTGAGCAAGCACAATGGCAACAGTGGAAAGGAAAAACTCCCTTTTAACAGGAAGAGACCTCCAGCAGAACCAGGCTCAGGATAAGTGGCAATATTGTGAACACCTTGGAAACTCTCGCTCTGAATCGCCCTCTTTGGAGGTCTGCGGTAAAAGACGCCACTGAGAGCTTCAAAGTAAACTGTAGAGAAAGCCGAAGAACTTTCAGGAAGCAACATTCATAGAGTGCACAGTGATGTCATCATCCAGTGTCAGGAGGACTTTAGCTACCCAACAGGAGCTTTAGAGAAATGCAAAGATAAGCATTCACGTAAAACTTTTGTCAGTGCAGATCTTTTATGTTGACACCAGCCTGGATTTGCGATTCATTTTCAATTCTAGTAGGTTTTCAAAGTGCTCCTTCAGGTTTAGAAATGTTTGAATTTACACTTCCCTCTGAAAATACTGGAACAGTGAGGCCAGTTTATTTCCTTTGGCTGTCGATTGAAAATATCTGGGTTTGACATCTATATATGAGACAAGAGCAACATTTCAGCTTTAATTTCCAGGTGTTCGCATCTGGATCTGATGCACAACATAGACAATAGCTTTATTTGTTCAAAAACACAGAACTTTTAGGTAAACAGGGTTCAGGCTTGGGTTCTGCCGGTTCAGACTGTATTTATAGTCTGTAGAGGTGGAAACCAGAGAGCTGTCTGAGGATAAAAAACAACCGTGAGGCGGAGAAGAGGGGAAATCAATCAGAACCATTGACCAAACATTGATCACAGCCAGTCCAACAACAACATTTCTACTCTAACCAGCTGCTAAAACATGACAATTAAATACGTTTGCCTGAAAACTCAAGCAGGTTAAAATGTGGTTTCTATGTATTTCAGACAAGCAGCATGGACTTCAGCACATCTGCAGTGCTTTGACCCTGAACATTTTACACACCAACGCTGAATGACTGAAGGAGTTGGATAAGTTTCATCTTTTTAATAGACAATTAGCAAAGATAAACTAAATATACTCGTTCATATTAGTAGACATAATACAAGCCCACGGCTTGGTAAGTGCATATCTTATGCAACGTGACTGAGCCACTAGGTGCTCGCATCGGGTATTTAAGCACTACCTGTTGTTAAAAAGTATTCATTACAAATATTTAACTTGCATGAAAGAGTTGGCAGGTGTTTTATGGGCTCAAACCTGCAGCCTCGGGTTTGCAAGACTGCAGCACTGACACCGAGCTACCGCTGCCACACCAGGCTATGGTACATAACAAGGCTGACTATAAAATAAAGCACAGCTCGATCCTGTTAAGGGGCAAGTGGAGCTGCTGCCTCTGTGCTTACAGAGTCACAGAGATCCATGCAGTGCATACAGGGCTAGATGCATGCTGGGATATGTGCGAAAAGTGCATGGTCAAATGGAACAATATAACTTTTTAGTACAAAACATCCACTGCTGTGGACAACATGGTGGGGATGCATGATACCCAGTACCAGTATCAAGTGTGAGTCCAGTCGGGCCATGTGTGTGTACTTGAACTCTTAAACGTGTTCTGATATCAGAGTATTGATACCACTTTAAGGCAGCGTGACGTCTCAGTTGAACATTAAGGTGGTGGAGGAGAAGCAATGGAGGAGTTTGTTTGTGTTGGCTGTCCTGATCCACACTTCTGACCAGCTGCTGGCCGTCGTGCACCATCAAGCTGTTTGGTAACTACCAACAAACACGGCCAGAGGAAGAAGGAAAAGAAGTAGACGCGCAGCAAAAGTGAACTGAAAGTGAAAGTTTGTCACTGAAAGTGACAAAAGTTAAAGTGCTGCAAATAAGTCAAGAGGAGGGATGAACGCGAACACCTTCAACACCAGCAACTTGATAAAACATAAAAAATAAAACGCCAGGTTCAAAGGGTGTGCTGACTGCAGCAAGAAAGTCTGTCACCGAGCAGAAAAGGATCCTGGGAATCCTGGGATCTGTGCACGAGCTTCTCGACTGTTTCACTGGGCTTTCAGAAAAGACTTGTGCTGCCCTGGCTCCATTTGATGACCTCAGCAAGAACGCAGAGTTCTTTGCAAGAGGATGAACGTCTCCATCCTCCTCATTGCTGAGGTGAAAAATGACTTTACTGAATAAACCGAGCGCGATGTTATGAACTCAGGAAAGACAAGCGGGTGATCCGTCCAGCTGCCACCATCATTCTGCATCTCTGAGGAGAAGAGACCGCTGCCAGCTGGAGGACTTGTAATGAGGCGACTCATATTGTTATGATATTATTTATATTTCAGGAACCATGATGGACAGTCATCAGAAATACAAAATACATTTAAACACAAACAACCAATTGCAACAGCTGAAATGAGTAATTAAAGGCTCTACTAATTATAAGAAGTACATTGGCATATATTAGTCCTCATATCAGTGCTCCATATTGGTAGATACTCCAATGTGAGACCGTTCATTTATGGTTTAATTGGTTAATTGGACCTAAAAGCGTCTAAAGATTGGATTCAGGTCTCTTTTGTAAATGAGTCCCCGAGGCTCAATGGGATTAAGCTGTATAAATAAAGGTTAAATGAAAAAAAGGTTCTGCTCGGCACAAACAGAAAAGAACTCCAGTTTGAGAAAGGTAATAGAAGTTGAGATTTGTCATGGTCGCTGGGGGAGTTTCAGTGATTACCCGTGGCACTAGTTTTGTTCTCTTGTTCTGTTTTAACGGCGCCACTACATCAAAAACAACAAAACACTGGTGTGTGGAGGTCGGAGGGTAGCTGTACTTTAAAGCTCTACTTGCACTGGAGTCAGCTCAAACCACGCCGTGCATTCTTCTCTCACCAATTAAACATTCAAACACTTCTTCTAGTTAACCCCAACCTTGAAGGATGCTGCCTAATAATAATTTAACTAGTTTACAGTAACTTCCCTTCAAGGCTGACAGCCAGAACAGAAACCAAAACAACTTCATGAGCTACATTTTCTGTGTGGGGGTGTTCCATGAACTTTAATCCACGTTTATAAAAGCTTTTCTGTGACAGAAGCTTATTGCTTGTCTGACAGATGACACGTCAGGGCACTTCAAATCCTAAAGTCTATGCTGTTCTCTTTGAAGCAGAGGAGGTCCTTTCGTCAAGGCGGAGGCCTTGTTTACCACAAAAGGAGGCAAGAACGTTGCAGACTCCATCCTGAGTGAAACAACATGGCCGCCGCTTCTGTAAATGGGACATTATGGCTTCTGTTTTGTATAAAGCATACTTGGACACGGTGTCCATCTTTATTTAAAGTCTTTGGTTGGTGACCTCTTTGTCATTACATCAGTGTTATGTGAACCCAGCGTTCATGGAACTAGGAGCTGTGTGGGACAGACCTCCCCACAAACACACCCAAGCTGGACAAGACTCATGCCATGACTCAGTCCTTCAAACCAGGACTGGCTTGTAAGTCAGCTTTAGAAATCTTCTGCTCAGCTTGGTTCCCCAGGTTTTCAGGCAGAAAGCTAAACGTTCAGTGGGACATGTCCACAGCTGTCGTCTTTTCAACCCCTGCTGCATCATTTAATGTCCGAGTATTAAAATGAGAGCGCCTCGTTATCTTTCATGGTTGGACTGATATCTTTGTGACACTCTCAGTAAAAAAAGTCCTGCAGTTAGGCATGTAGTAAATCTTACAGTGGGTCACTCTCAGGATGTGAGAACCTCAAGCTCGCTCAGTGTGGAGGGTACTGGTTTTTTACGACAGTTGGAAGCTGCACCCCGAGAGTCAAACTAAACATGACAGCTTTATGCACTCATGGATGTCTTGCAAAAAGAGTGATTTCTTTAAAATAACTCTTTTGTAAAGAGTTGAAAGTGTAGTGCATCTTCTCATCTCCACAGCTGGTGTTGAGCTGCAGGTCTAAACTCAGCTCAAAGTCCAGTTCAGTGATTAGTTTTAGTTTGGAACTAAAAAGGTAAAAACGGAATCAATCATGCGTTTATCTTATTGCTGGGAGCAAAGCCAGAAGTCTGCACCTCGAGTTTCTCCACCAATCGGGCGCCTGTGTGTGACAGTGGAATAACTTTAGTCCCATTTTGACCCAAACAGACATCTGAGTGGACACATGACTTCAGACTTGCATTCATTTCCTGAGGACTTGTCAGCCACTGCCTAACCTTCGACATGTCTCCAGCTCAGCGGTTCCTGATGTCCCATGGGGACGTGGTGTCTCTGTCTCCAACGTGTTACTATGGAAACACAGAACCTGTACAGTACGTCCACGGGGTTTGTTTGGGGGAACCGTTACGGTTCCTGGCAAAAAGCACAAACAACTTTTTTTTTTAATTATTTACAAAACAGGAGCCGTGCAAAAGAACTGACAAGTTTCACATTTATGATTGTCCATAAAAAAGATGAAACCTCTGAAATATTTTCTGTGGATGTTTCAGCTCAGTTCAAAAATAGCAACAAAGTGCAAAAAATAAACAAATGTAAACAGTCTATATTTCTAGTCAGTTTAAAAAAGAATGAAGGCTTAATTGCATATTTTTAAAGCAGCACCTGCAGCGGAGGGAGGCATTCGGAGCGCTGGGGGTTGGGGGGCATGGGGGTGGGGGGTCTACATGGGCCTCCTACTGGATTTAGAAGAGATGGCCAGGAGTAAAAGCTGACATACATCCAAAAGCAACAGACCTCATTCTTGGGATGCAGTTGGGTTACAAGTTTCTTAGGTTCTGCCGTCCTGACGGGAAGGTCTGGTGCATCGTTCATCCCAGACTGACGTCTGCACAGATCAACCGCTTCCACCAAAACAACGGCTCAGCAGCGTCCAGCTTCCCTCGGAAGGTCTCTGGCTACAAACACACATATAAATATAAAATAATGTGTTTTTATATTTAAATGTGGTCGAGTTGTTTCCGAGTTGCTGGATCTTGACTGATGCGTCTCCTTTGTCCCAGAACGGCACCGCCAGGACCATCCCAGGTCCTCCAGACCTTACTCAGTTACCCAGATACCAAGACTGGAACAGAAACAGAAACACATGAAACACATTTTGACATTTGCTTCTTATAATAAAACAACCAGTGTGGGGTTTGGAAGAACTTTGTCCTGTAAGGCAAACTTGAGTTTACAAAAGCTTAAAACTCTAAGTCTTCATCTAAAAAAATATGTCAGGTCTTCTGGACGGATTCTTTAGGTCCAGAGGAACTGACTTTATTTTTTTTTTTAAGATTTTTCTACCTGGATTAATGAGCATGCATCAGGATATCTAAAGTCTTCAGGGTTTGTTTGCTGAATTGGAAGCTCTCTGGATTGGAAGTGAAATGTCTTCATCTACAGAATCCCAGCTGTTTTTCAAATGATTTATTTGTTTGGGGGGTGGGGGGTGTACCATGTCTTGGATGGCTGAGAATCTACACCAGCACACAGTTCCCTGTGGTTAGAGCGCCATCCGACAAAGAAAAAGCCATATTTGAACACCATCCAGAACCACTGCTGTTCAAATGGACCGAGGCAAAGGGGAAAACGGTTCCATGGTCAGACGGATCTGAGATTCGATTTGGAAACCACTGAAGCCATGTCCTCCATGGTCAAGGGAAGGACCATCTGGTCTGTTAACAGCACACAGTTTAAAAGTATGGCTCGCTGATAGTATGGGGGTGCAATAGTGCCTCCTACAACATATTTACCAACAAAGAGGAAGAGAATAACAATAGTCTGGAAATGTGGAAGTTTTCGGCTCATTCAGCTGAGGCTCCTGTAACGTGTGCCTCCAGAGCAGAGTGATAGAGGAGAGCTGCACCAAGACTCAAACATAAAACAACAAATGAACATGGTTACAGCAAGTTGTGCAGAACACAGCTTTCCACTGAGCAGGCAATCGTGATTACAATACAGTATTGACCAACATAATCATGATCATATTCTTTCTCCATATCAAGCAGTCCTCAGATGATCTAGACTAAAACAGGTTTGGTAAAGGGCGGCGGGTGATATGCATTCCTTTAATTAATGACAGAGTTGAAATCTCAGTCAGCAGAATAAAATCTAGGTGAGAACGAGAGGTCAGATTAGTTTTCTAAATCGGTCCAGGTTTTAGGATGAACATCATGACACGAGCAGGTTAAATGGTGCGTACTGACCTGGGCTTGGTAGAGTCCACCTGGGTCCCGAGTTGTGACTCCCACAAAGGAGGACTGACTGGCAGGGGGGGTCCCGGGAGCAGAGTATGCTGTTGGTATGAAATATAAACACAAATTATTAACCAGTATGGCATCTCGCACAACTCAAGGTCAGTCAGTGCAGCAACTTTAAAAACTTTCGCAAATGAGCCACGTGTTTTAATCAAATGAGAGCAGGCTGACTCTGACGGGACTTTTGTTAAGACCAGTGGAAAACTGAACAGCCCTGTTCCACTGGCTCCACTTGGTCCTGGTTCAGTCTCTCCACTGGGTGGTCCCACCCACCTCCAGCTCAGTTCCTAGAACCTACCGGGTTGAGGTTCCAAACAAGCTGAGCTCAGCTGAACCTAGACCACAGGACATAGATTGGTCAAGGAAAGGCGTCAATCATGAGAGCATCCCCGTCACAAGAATCAAACCACCATTTTTAAAAGCTCTGCAGCGTCCACTAATGTCTGTGCTTTTTCACTGAACACAGAATTCAGACGGAGCTAGTACAACTGGACTCAATTTATGGGCTTATGGGCTCACACTGGTAGAGGAAAGGTGGCCTTGATGCCTCCACAACATTTTTTGAAAATAATGGCAGGGGGTGGTGAATGTTCAGTGACTTTATTTCCACTGTTGCCTTTGTGCTTGCTCAGGATGGAAGACTGTGATGAAGTGAAGATTCAACACAAGCTGCAGGCTTCATAAGAGAGACAACATTTATTAACTGGTTTTTGTAACAAATGTGAATGTTTCTGTTGAGATGACTTTTGCTGTGACATGGTGTAAATAAACTGAACTGACTGAATTGCATTGATTTCTCCTTTATTGTCATTTCTGTGTTTTATTCAATGGTCTGTTTCCCCATTTAGTTTCCATTCTTATCCATTTGTTTTTCTATATTTTATATTAAAATCATTCCTTGTGTAGTTCATGTTGCAGTCTTTCCAGTGTCATGTCCATTCTGCCCTCAATCAGCTGTCAGTGTTCAGTCAGCCTTCCAATCACACCTGTTCCTAGTCAATAATCATGCAGTTGCTGCCACACTCCACTCACCCTCTGTTCTATTTAAACGGTCTCTTGACACCATCTCACCAGCGGCTCATTATATTGGTTTAGCCTTATGTCTCCATCTTCCTTGTGCTCCTCTTGTGTTTACCTACTGTTGTCTTCTGTTGTAAGTTTTGGCCACCACGTCAGCTTTTAATAAGTTAATTTACATTTGTATTTATTTGTTGGTAAGTTTCAGGCGGCAGTGCTAAGATGACCTGCCTACATTGAGGCAACATTTAGAGACAGTGTAGAACCAGGTTAAGCCAAATTAGAGTGAAGCGAGTCATGATGACATGGGACGATGCAATAATGACAGGAGGTTCTTGCATATGTTCAGATCCTTCATTTAGTTTGTCTTATTCCTTATTTATACAGAAACACACTTCTTCTGTGTACTTTGTACATGTGCTCTGTGGATATGTACTATATGTGTACACAATGAGTCTGTAACTACTTACTGGGTGATGTGGGGGAATTTGCACCCCCTTCAGATGAGGAGGTGGAGGCCTTTGACTCTATGGGAGCGGTTGGTCTAGGGAGAGGGGGTGCTGGTCCATGGGGTCCCAACAACTGAGAGGTGATGTAATGACTGGGCATTTTCACTTGAGTGCTGCCGTTGAGCTGGAAACATTCACAGATACCTTAGTTACAGTTACAGTTTTCTCCAAGGTCAAATAAACCTCTAAAATATTGAGTCAGAGACAGTGCAATTTGACCTCCAAACATTCATTCTGGATTTGATTACATTAGTCCCTTGTTTATTGTGGGGTATCTGTACCCTGAAGCCCGGCGATAAGTGAAAAACCACAAAGTAGGAATGGTAGTACAAGTAGTAAGTAGTTGTTCATTTTAGTGTACATACACACACACACACACACACACACACACACATATGTATACTGTACATGTATATGGATGGATGGATGGATGGATGGCTGTCTGTGTGTCTGTCTGTGTGTCTGTCTGTCTGTGTGTCTGGCTGTCTGTGTGTCTGGATGTCTGTCTGTCT
>JAVCKU010000059.1:659167-672363 GCA_032273985.1 Hypsolebias coamazonicus | reverse complement strand
GCTCTCAGACAGTTTCACAGACAAGACAAAGCAAAAGCAAAGCGGAGACCGAGAGGAGACGTCCGCCCTTGAGAAGAGCAAGTGTTCAAAGTTGAATGTTTGTTGTTGATTGCTGCATGTTCAAAAAATGGATGGATGTTTGTAATTTTGGAGATAGATGTTTTTCTGGACTGGAACTAAACAGGGAATGAAGTGAAACTTAATGATTTTGGTGAAAGATAGTAGTTATACTGTGGGGAAGAATAGAGGGAGTTTTTTATTTTTTTTATTTTTTATTTTTTGAAGAATGAAGGAAGCACTTTTATCATCCACCAGGGAATCCCAAGACACAGAAAGTAAAGTTAAGAAAACTGATTTAAAATAAATAAATAAAATAACAGTCACAACACAAGAAAACTTTGTTATATCAGTTAGAAAAATAAAACGGACTAACTACAGAACAGAAGTCCATTAAAAGAGTTTTACAGGCAGAAGTTTCTGACTATTACCTGAAACAGAAGGAAATGTGTTATTTGGACTCCAAAGTCAGAACCAGTTACGGTTGGTGGATTTTCACAGGTGAAAGTAATTAATTACTGGACTAAAAGTTTGATGTGCGCATTTGTAGGAAATAAATAAGAGCAAATAATTGTGGAGTGTTGGTCATTTTTTCATGAGTGAACCAGTTGAAAAGCATTCCAAGGCATTATAACAGTTATTATAAGATTATAGCAGTTCTGCATTATTTCAGACTGATAAAAAAATAAACAATATTTGTTGAACAGCTGGCTTCATGCTCAAAGAGATAGGAAAAGAAACGGGTTTCTTTTCTTTTTCCTTTTTTTTAACAGAAAGCCTGTCAGTGAGCACATTTAGGTCAGAGAGTGTTGTGATGGTCTCAATAATTTCATTAAGCTCTCTTTCTTCACCCAAATCTCCCTCATCTTCCCTTGAATCAATGGGTTGCTCTGAGTTTTTAAAAAACAGTCTTTCTAAAATATCCATCTGACTGACACATTTATCAAGACATTAAAGAGTTGTCCTTTTTAGCATATATAAAAATGTTAGAACATCAAAGTGACCATATGTTTCTTTCCTCAGGCCATAGAAAACTTTGCCTTGACGGTAAAAAGCACAGCACAGATGTTGCAGAAGTTTGGAACAGAACTGGCAGAAACTGAGCTTCCCAACGACGTCCAGAGCACAAAAGACCTGCTCACGGCCCACACTGACAGACACAACAACCTCAAGGTGAAGGACCACAACACACAAACACTAATGCTTCTCTCTACTAGTTAAAAGTCAATGCAAAACTGCATGATGCTTGATTTGGTGAAAAGATTCTAGTCAATTGAGCATTGGATTTTGTTGGATGATAATTCACACTTCACATGATTTGTCATTTAAATTCTATTTTTTAGCTGGCTGGATAGATAGATGGATGGACAGATGGATAGTTGGATGGCTGGGTGGACAGTTGGATGGATGGACAGTTAGAAAAACAGATGGATGGATGGATGATGCAGAGTTGGATATTGAGTTAGATGTAAGGTTGGATTTAGAGTTGGATGTAGAGTCAAGTGTAGATTTGGATGAAGTCACATGAAAAGTCTGACGTAGAGTTGGATTTAGAATTGTATGAAGAATGGGGTGTAGCATTGGATGGATGTAGGGTTGTATGTAGAGTCAGATGTAGAGGTGGATGTAGAGTCCAATGTAGAGTGGAATAGAGTCAGATGTAGAGGTGGGTAATGTAAAGTTGGATGGATGAAGAGTCAGATGAAAAGTCAGATGTAAAAAAAATATATAAAGTTGGACATAGAGCAGTAGGCTGTAGAGTCAGATGTAGAAATGAATGGATCTAGAATTGGATGTAGAGTTGGATGAAGATTTGGATGTAGAGCTAGCTAATGTACAGTAGTTTGATGTAGAGTGGAATGGATGTAGAGTTGGATGCAGAGTCTTGTGTGGAATTGGATGTAGAGTCAAATGTCGAGTCAGATAAAGACTTGGACATACAGTTGGAAGAGTTGGAGGTAGAGTTGGATGATGAGTCAAATGTAGAGATGAATGAATGTAGAGTTGGATGTACAGTTGGTTGTTATGTTGTATGCAAAGTAGAATGAAGAGTTGGACATATACTTTGTACTTGGATGTAGAGTTGGGTGAAGAGTTGGATGTAGAATTTCATGTAGAGTTGGATCAAGAGATAGACAAACAGTTGGATGTAGAGTTGGATGTAGAGTCAGATAAAGGGTTGGACATACAGTAGTATGTAGAGTTGGATGCAGAGTCATGTGTATAGTCAGATACAGAGTTGGACATACAGTTGGATGTAGAATTGGATGCAGAGTAGTATGTAGAGTTGGGTGTGGAGTCATATGTAGACTCGGACAAATACTGTAGTTAGACGTATGGTTGAATATAGAGTTGGATGAAGATTTGGATGTAGAGATGGATAGATGAAGTTGGATGTAGAGTTGAATGTAGAGTCAGATAAAGAGTTAGACATACAGTTGGATGACAAGTCAGTTGTAGAGATGGATAAATGTAGAGTTGGACATACAGTTGGTTGTTAAGTCGTTTGTAAAGTCAGATGAAGAGCTGGACACACAGTTGGATGTAGAGTTGGATGTAGAGTTAGATGTAGAGTCGGATGAAGATTTGGACATACAGTTGGATGTAGAGTTGAATGCATGGTAGTATGTAGAGTTGGATGTAGAGTTGGGTGAAGAATTGGATGCAGGGTTTTATGTAGAATCAGATGAAGGGTTGGACATACAGTTGGATGTAGAGTTGGATGCAGTCATATGTAGACTCAGACAAAGAGTTGGACATACAGTTGGATGTAGAGTTGGATAAAGAGTTGGATGTTAACCCTTTTTCTTTTGTATTGGAATCTGTGTGGACTCCAGGATGAGCTGAAGCTGGCTCTGAGACAGGGCAGCACACTGTCTTCCTGTATCAAGGACCATGCAGCCCGGTCAGAGAGCCAGCAGCCGAACCCAGACGAGCTGGAGAACCAGACCACGGTGGAACGGTACTCCACAGTTTCTCATGTAATACCTGTCTCACGGCTCAGTTAGTGATTTTTGAGTAACATCTGGTTGTGTTTCAGGCTCCTGGCTCAGCTGGATGAGACAGAGAATGCCTTTGAACAGTTCTGGAGCAAACATCACGTGAAGCTGGAGCAGTGCCTTCAGCTGCGTCACTTTGAGCAGGACTTCAGAGAGGTAGATCTTCAGAATTGTCTGCCCCGCTCCCCCAACCTGTGAACCTCTGCTGCAGCCTCTTCACTCACCTTTACAACTAGTCTACTGTTTTTTTTTTTAATTTATCTTTTTAATTTCTCAGACATTTTCTTTACAGTCTAACTATTTCTTCTTCTAATTTGTCAATCATCTATGACAACATTTAGCTCTTCTCGATGATGGGTCACATAACTTTTTGTTTTTGTAATTTTTTAAAAATATTTAATTTATCTACAAATAATTTCCTCACAGAAAAATCTAGAACTTTTCAGTTTCATCAGAATCGATTCTCTTTGAGCTCTGTTTCAGGAGACTGGCATTGTTTTTGATTTCTTAACTTTTACTTTTTATTTGTACTTCAAGCTTTTAATTTATGCATTACTACTTTTACTTTTAGCTAGACACTTGATATTTTTTAGCTTATAGTTAGCTTATTTCTGTATTTAGCCAATAGTTAGACTCATACTGCTTTAGCCTATAGTTAGCCTCTTGCTACTTTTGCCTTGTTGCCTTTTGCTAATTTTAGCCTATAGTTAGCCTTTTGCTACTTTGTATGTTTAGCCTATTGTAAGCCTTTTGATACATTTAGACTACAGTTGGCCTTTTGCTGCATTTAGCCTACAGTTAGTCTCTTGCTAATTTTGGCTTATAGTTAGCCTTTACTACTTTTAGCCTATAGTTAGCCCTTTGCTACTTTTAGTTTATAGTTAGCCTCTTGATATTTTTATCCTATAGTTAGTCTCTTGCTATGTTTATCCTATAGTTAGCCTTTTGCTACATTTAGCCTACAGTGTGCATCATAAATACATAAATGAAGAAATATGGGATATTCATTAGGGTCTGCTTTATCTTTCTTTTTTATTGTTTTTTATTAATTTATTTTTTAGGTCAAAGTGTGTCTTGACTCTTTGATGGACAGCCTAAAGAACCTATCTGATAGCGGAGATTGTGTTGCCCGAGTGGAGCACCTGCTGAAGGATCTGAAAACCCTGGAGGAGAAGGCTCAGGTGTGTCAATAACACAAGCAGGGAACCCTGGTCTAGACACAAAAAAGTAAAAAATATTCAGCTGTTAGTACCTGATAAAATGACACAAGAAAAAAACAAGGACACAAAACACAGTGACACAAAGTATTACAGTTTGTTGAAAACCCTTCAAAGTTTACATAAATGACAGTAAACATTTCAAAATAAGATAAAGTTATCAGTCCTATTAAATTCTTATGAGTTCTTGTGAGTATTTTATTATAAAATGAATGAATAAACAAAAAAAATGTACAATTTTAAACTATTTTCTGAATTCGACAGGGAGTCAATGACGAGAAGCTAAAACTGAAGCAACATGATACCTCAGGTGTCTATCTGCAGCAGACACTGTGCGAGAGGCGGGGGACAAACTGGACACGTCTAAAGTTCATCACAGGGACACATACAGAAAAGCAACAATTCCTTCTTTCTTACACCCAGAGACAGCTTAGTTATTAGCAAAACACAAATGTTTCTAGTCAGTGGGAAGTGGGAGGGAACATGCAAACTCCAGACAGAAAAACCCTGGTGTAAATCCTGCAACCCTCTCACTGTGAGACAACACCTCTACTACTCTGCCCTGAAAAATAAGAGTTAAAAAGCCCATGTGGACGTTTTTGTTGTGTAAATTATGTAATATATATTATTTTGAAGGTTGTAATATACTGTAGTTCAAAAGCTACTTTAGAAATAGTTTTGTTTTTTGTCTCTGTCTGTTTCTGAATGAACAACCAGTTGTTGGGCTGAAGGTCCACATTTATCATGTGAACAGCTAGTTCTGGCTGTCACTAGCAAACTGGTTGATCCACTATGAGAAGGGGCTATTTATAATATTTAGAAGACTGAGTTTGTTGCAGCTCCACAGACTGACGAACTCTTGGATAAAAGATGAAACGTTTCAACGAGAAAAAGTCATCCAGAGGACGTGGCTTAACTTTGTTAGATGAGTTATAAGCTGTTCTCCAAAACTACTGAGACACAGCCACTCTTAGAGCCATCATACAAAGTATATTGTGATTAAAAACAAAGGTCGTCTGAGTGCCTTGCACTTCATCTAACTCCTCAGTTTCCGTCCAGGATAGAAACAAGTTTCTTGGTTAAATTAGACAAATTATTTTCTTGATGCACCATCAAAGCAAAGACACATTTTTTAGGCACACCTGGATGAATAGATCTAAACTAAATGAATCATCTTTCCTTCAGCCTGCAGTAGAAAAGGCCCAGCTTCATGCCCTGCATGGGGACCAGCTCATTCAAAGCAACCACTACGCCGTGGACTCCATCCGACCCAAATGCGTGGAGCTCCGACGGGTTTGTGATGACTTTAGCAATGAGGCCAAGAAGAAGTCTGAGATTTTATCCAAATCCCTGCAAATACACTTGGGCATCGACAAGGTAAGGATGCACAGTGTTCTTCCATCTTGAATTATATTTAGCAACATTGCAACCATAAACTTTAACATTTTATTGGGATTTTATGTGATAGACACACACAGTAGAAAGTAAATGTGAAGTGGAAGAAACAAGAAACATGATTTCATTATTTTTTTTACAAAGATAAATTCTGCAATCTATGCAGTTTTTGTATTTTTACCATGTGCTGATGTGACAGCAACAAGTACATCTCTCACAAACTCCAAAACCCATAGAGAGACTCTGCTGCTGGCACATACAGGCTGTTTGCACGAGCACCAACACAATTGTTTACTGACAGACTAGTCTACCCCAACTTCTTTTGTTTTTGATAACTGAAGCCAACAGTAATAATTTTACATAAGTTGCCATGTCTCCCCCCCCCCCCCCCCACACACACACACACACCCACACCCACACACAGTCATGGTGTGGCTTCTTTAAGGCATGGAATAACAAAGTACAACTAAAACTGTTAGACCACTAATTGACCATACAGAAAGCTTTATCCTGGGTGTTTTTTTAAACAACACCAATGGCCCATTTGTAAACTTGAAAGCAGCAGGATTTAAAATTTATACTGGCACCAACTGATATGGAAGCTGGTACCATTTCATTTAGCATAACTTCTCAGTTTAGATACAAGATCCACCTGTATTTGCATTCCTTGGTAAACATCCACTTACCTTCAAAATACAAGCACTATGAAATACCAATTTTGAAATAAAAGAAGAGTTTTTTTTTTCTAATAGTTATGATGTGGCCCATGGACCATATGATACCCGTGTGTGCTAGAAAGCACCTACTGGCATGGCTATCACCTCTGCACTAAGTTGTCTCTATGACCTTGTAACTAACATGGCTGTAGATGCGACGTGAGGCCTGTTTGACCAGTTCTGCTCAAACCCCATCATTTAGATATCCAGCTAAGACCTTGATATGTGGCCACCATGACACTAAAACAACACAACCTTGTTGTGACAGTTTGGTGCATGCTACAAACCAATGTAGACTTATCACACTCCATCACCCATCATGTGAAGTTCACTGTTTACTTAAGTTTGTGACTAGGCTGAGACCAGTTGCTGATAAATTACAAGAAACTAGGCAACTTTTTCTGTTAAATTTAAAGCATTGCTGAATTCCAAGTGAACAGCGAGCCTCGTTACTGCAATAAGCAGCTAGTTTGAGCAGCTAGGTTTTTTTTTAAATCGTGGTTTATTTTTGTGTGTATGGCTTACCAGAGCTACAGCATTTTCTAGGCTGTGCACATTATTTTGTGTTCCCTCTCCGCCTATATTAGACACAACTTGGCTCACTTTGTACCAACCTTGGCAGCCACCCCAATGTTCATGATTCAGTCTGCTGGAATACCGTTTGATGGTGAAGACACCCACGCTGGAATATGCTATGAAAGGAAATTAAGAACCACTCTGAATGATGCAAGACATTCTGGAGACTCCCTCTGAAATGCCGTTCACCAACTAGTCCCAGACCAGTGAGATACTACTTTTAAGGCCACCTGAAAGCCCCACTAAGACCTTGCAGAGACCATCTTTGTTAGCTGATTGAGGTTCAGCTTCTCTTTGTCTACCCATTTATATTTTGCTCCTAAATTCTTATTATTTATAGTGTATAAAAATAGGACCCTTTGACTGTGTCACCACATGAAACCTATTGATTAATAGAGTAAAATTGTCCTAAACTGTTTGAGTGTGTCACGGTGTGCAGGTTAACCAGTGGTGTGAGTCTGGCATCTACTTGTTGGCTTCCCAAGCTGTCGACAAGTGTCAGTCTCAGGAAGGGGCAGAGTCAGCTTTAGCAGATATTGAACACTTTCTGGAAACAGCAGAGAAGAACCAAATAACAGAACTGAGGAACCTTCACAACCAGTTTGAGACTGTCTTGTCGGAGGATGTGAAGGTACACTATAAAGCATAAAATCAGTACCATTGTCTTCAATTGAGAACTGATGATGCCATGTTTTCCACCTGCAGGGCAGTGTTATGAAGGCTCTAAAGCGACTGGAGGACGTTCAAGAGATGTTTGAAAAGCGACATGTTAGTCTAAAGAGACTGTCAGCTAAACAGCCAAGACCCATTCAGCCTGTTGCCCCCAGACCCGAGTCATCTCCAAAACGGCCTCCCCAGAAGACGCCCCCCAGGACCACAGGGAGCCAACAGCGTGAGTTTGATGTTCTGGGTCTGATTTCAGGCCACCTATAAGGTCTGTGCATGTGATGGTAATTTAAGAAATGAGCAATCATCAAATGTTTTTCCTGTTTGTTTCAGCTCCTATTCGCAAATCTTCAGATAACTCCAGCAGTGTGAGGCCGCAAACTGAAACTGATCCCAACAAAAAGAAAAACATACGTAAGACCAAAGGAGGCATCAAGGTACTTCATTATATTATTTTTATATTAATGACACAAAATAATATTTCAATCATGTCCAGTAATGCCCCAATGCATGATCAATAATCCAGTTAGATAAATTTAACAATCTAACAGGTTATTTGAAACAAAGAAAAACCTGTCCAGAGAACCTGACTCAGCCTTGTTAGAATATGGTAAATGGACTGTACTTATAAAGCACCTTTCTATCTTATCAAGACACTCAAAGTGTTTTTTTCTACAATCTGTGCCCTCATTTATCCATTCATACAGCACTCTACTATATCTATACAGAGCAAATAGAACAAATCAATTCTAAAAAGATTAATCAGTGCTTTATCACATTTGTTCACCAATGGGACACACATCAGAGGCAATGAGGGGTTCAGTGTCTTGCCCAGGGACACTTTGGCATGTGACTGCTGGTGGAGTCAAACCCCCAGCTCTCCCATTGGAAGACGACTGCTCTAACCACTCAGCCCCAGCCGCCCCAGCTTATAAATACATAAATAAATAAACCATTAGAGAAAAGGTAAGTGATATTTGTTTTACACAACTGGTGAACTTTTGATGCCAACTCAATCAAAGATGGCTGCCACAGCCAAGTGAAATTATGAAACACAAACTGCCTGTAGCCTTGTCAGATTTGCAGATGTTCAGCTAAAGTTTGGTGTGGTAGAAGCTGAGATGCACCCCCAGCACATTCTCTTGGCACTGCACATTGTGCCAAATCTTTGCTTACCATATTTTCCGGTGTATAAGTCGCTCCAGAGTATAAGTCACATCAGTCGCATCAGTCAAATAACAGCATCATGAAGAGCGGAAAAAAGATATAAATGTTGCTTCGGTGCATAAGCTGCATTTATTATGTGTCACTGCTGACCCGTTGTGTTTATTAAGCATTTATTTAATGGTCAGAACAGCTTTATTTTGCCTGGGCTGCGTGGCACCATCCATCCATTGTGGCCGGAGCTACTAGCTCTCCAGTGTTCCTGCACCAGCTGAGTGAAGCGAGCATGCATGGGAGGACTCGCTGTTGCAGTTCTTAGAGATTTAAAGCGTCAGTCAAAAATTGCGTTATGAATATGAAAAAAGTATACAAGTCACTTCAGCGTATAAGTCGCAGGACTGACATCTATGCAAAAAATTGAGAGTTATACACTGGAAAATACGGTAAATCTTTGGCGTCAACTCTTGCACTCAACTTTGTTTGTCTGCTAGCAAAATATGCCATGAACCAATAGACAGATTTAAATGAAACTGACAGAAAATAAACTTTGGATGTGCATTTACAACTAATTTACCTTTAAAGTTAATTAACTTGAAGATGGCCACCACAGCTACTGGACCTTAGCCAATACAAAAAGCTGTATATTTTCCAAATTAGCAAATTTTGGGCTAAAGTTTGGTGTGGTAGTAGCTGAGAGTCATTAACAACACATCCTCTGAGCTCTGACATCATTTTAAAGATTTGATTAAAACTGCCATGTTTCTCCACATGCAATAATCGTAAAGTAAAACTCTGACATGAAAGGTGTCAGATGACACACATTTCTTTGTGTTGTGCTTATTACTTACAAAAACAAAAGTCTACACAGCTGCTGCAGAGCTGTTTTGTGGTCTCTGGGGTCTTGACTTGTTGTGCAGCATGTTTAATGCCGATGCGGATCAATTTCTTTCATTTTCCAACATGCAACGTGCAATAATGATTGGTCATCTCCTTTGTGTTTCTTCTTCCTCACAGTCTGTCTTTCTGTTCGCTCAGTTCACAAGTAATGAAATGAGCAGATGTGTATAAACAGAGCTGCTTCAACTCAAGCAGCCACTGAGTTGTGAATAATACCCAGACACGTAATTAAACTCGCCAAGTTACAGCAGAGCTTTTAAAACGGAGCAGAGTCAGCTCCATTAACGGGTCTTTGACCTTGTTATGTGGTTACTATTTAGACAGCCTCGTACTCACCTTGGCTTCTTCTGTTTGTCGAGGTAGTGACTCATCGGTCAAACGCCTGCCTGCATGGCAGAACAGCTACATTCGACTGTAAAAGAGTTTAAACTTTACAGCAGGGTGTGAAGTCAAGCTTAATTGTGTCAGGTGAAGAAAGAAAAGTACGCCCTTTATTTCCAAGTTCACTAACTTTATAGGAAGCAGTGGAAAAGGGGCACAGCAGCTGAAACGTGCAGATGTGAAGCAGCACCACGAAGGCTCTGAGCAGAGATCAGTGCACCTCCCTCTCTCGGGCCCATCGAGTCACTGCACTGTTGCAGCTTTGGCTGACTATTTGCCTGCTGCAACCCTGTGGACTCATTAAAAGAGCACATTTTTCATCTCTTCAGGATGTCTATAAACCTCTGGCAAAAATCAAACAACAAAAAAATTTGAATTGCCTCATTAGCTGTTTCATTTTTATATATTTATTTTGTGGCTGCTTGAAAATAAATCACACAGCGGGAACAGGACAGGAGATGCTGTATGAGTGTGAAGAAAAAACAGCAAAGAACCAAGATTAGGTTAAAGATATCATGTAATTTAATACGCATTTAAGCATTCATATGTGAAATGTTTTAGTGTTTCAGATGGGCTGAGCATTGTGAACATGTTCAGTGAGTTGAATTCTCCCTAAAGAGCAACACCATGCACGTTGAGTTAATTAATGATGTAAAATGACAGCTGGTGGGACTTAAGCCTACATAGTTTGTCTTGCATCCCTGTGATGGCTCTGTGATGAATTGGCTGCCTGCTGTTCAAATTAAATCACACTCGACAAAGTTCAAACAACGAGAGTGAAAAATCAACATTTTAATATTTGCTGCTGTAGGACTGATGGATCCAAATGTGTCTGTGAAGGATGTGGACGCTGGACGAGTGACCCAGGAGAACACACCTTCAAGGACTTTCCCCCACTTTGCATTCCTACAGCACATACTGCTGGAATGATGGAGAGACTCAACAGGATGATGGTTCTTTAGATGATAAAGGAGTTCTAATGTTAACAAAAAAAAAAAAAAAAACCTTTCAAGAAATTCTTTACTGACGAGCTGTTCCCATTGTTTAAGGTTTTAGCGACTGATGTTCAAATCTAGTCAAGACATTATTAAGATCTCTACGAACTAAAAGATTAGGAGGAGGATTGTTTCATTAAAGATTAAATGTTCATAATGAAGTCGAAGCACTGCTGGTTTTAAGAACTAAAGTAAAAATATTGACAAATTAGCCACAGGTTATGTACATTTCTTGAGAGAACAAATACTTACGTTGTGTTTACATGTTCAAAGAGAGTCATCTTCATCCATCCATTATCTTTACCTGCTTCTTCCTTTTCAGGTTGTGGTGGGGTCACTGGTGCTCATGTCCAGCTATCACTGTGCGAGAAGCGAGAACACCATGGACAAGTCTCCAGTCCATCACAGGGACACACAGAGACAAACGAGACAAACAACAAATCACTCTCACACCTAGGGACAATTCGGAGTTACCAATCAGTCTAACATGCAAGTTTCTGGTCTGTGGGAGGAAACTGGAGTACCCAGAGAAAACACATGCATGCATGGAGAGAACATGCAAACTCCAACCAGAATGGCCCCAGGCTAGGACTCGATCAGGCGACCTTCTTGCTGAGAGGTGGCAGCTCTACTAACTGCACCACCGTGCCGCCCTGTCACCATTCAAAAGGGTAATCTAACGTAAAACAACACTAGTTCAACCACACAAGACAGTAAGCTGATGATTTCATTTGTGATTCCTCTTTAAATCGCAAAACAAATTTATTCTAGTCATTTAGATTTTATTCTTGAATTATGTTTGATTTTAATCGCTTTTCCTGAGTGACACTAAATGTAATAAAAAAAAGGTGAAAAGTGTTTGTCAAAAAAGTTTCTTTTATTTTGGTCACAGATAATTTACAGTTTACTTTCATACAGTCAGCTAATCACTGTGAAATCACTTTGGATTACTCAATCATCGTTTAAGTCCTGTTTACACAACTTTAACACGTTTTAAAGTGAGTGTTTTTCCTCCGCATACACATTGAATAAAATAAAATCAAATGGCCGTGTTATGCCAGTAGATGGTGTATCTTTTGACATGCTGCCAAAATGTCAAAAGATGCGTGCAAAATATATTTTTTAGCTTGGTTAAAGGTTCTTGCAAAACCACTGAAGTAATTTTATATTTCTTTTACACTATTTGCCCACATTTCTGTTCGCCTTTTCAGCAAGTTAAACATCCACACAACAGATTCAGAATAAACCAAGACAGATGTGGAAAACAAAACAGTCTCAATTGTGGTTTTGGTTTCTAAGGGCATAGAGTGATATACGTATAATATAGGCTGCTACAAATAAATTTTTGAATAGCGTTTTGTTTTTAGCCCACGTGGATGTACCAAAACTGATGAGGAAAAAACAAAAACCAAAAAAAAAAGAAAAAAAACATCCACTTTAGAAAGCATTTTAAAAACCCCAGTTCTTCTCATCCAAAACTCAGTTTAAGTGTGGATGAGAGGTGCAAACGTAGCAGAACACCAAAACTAACAGAACAACAAAGGTGTTTGCAAACCAAAAGCTTCCTTTGTGTTTACTGAAGCAAAAACCTGACAAAGAATCTGTTCCAGCATAAGGTTGGAGCATGAAGAAACACACAAATAATGGCAATCGTTATCCTGCTTTGATGCACATTCCAGGTTCAGATTACCTTTTTTTCCATTCTATTTGCAGCTTTGAGTAAATGTGAAGAATGTTAGACTCCTTCTGTGTAAAGAAGGAAAAACTGTAACTTGTAGGTAGTTGTCCTAATTATTACTTGACTATTTTAGCATGCAACTTATCTTAAGAGAAAAAAAGAGAGAGAAAAGTATATTTGTAGTTCAGTATCACCGTTGCTTTATTAAAAGTGGCTCTGAAATACTTATTCAATGCAAGAATTAGCTCAAGGTTAAAGTCAGTGATTGATTTAAACTAGTTTTGGTTAATGCAGCCAAAGATGGAGATAATAGGTGAGCTTGAGACATGACCTAAATTACTGCAGTCTGCATATTTATACATTTGTGGTTTATAAAAAAAAACATACATGGTACCCCCCCCCCCCCATACATACATACATGCATGCATATATATATATACATATACACACATACA
>JAVCKU010000055.1:0-10263 GCA_032273985.1 Hypsolebias coamazonicus | reverse complement strand
ACTGCTTCCTGAAATCAGGAACACGGTGGTGGGGACTGCTTCCTGAAATCAGAAACACTTTGGTGGGGACTGCTTCCTGAAATCAGAAACACGGTGGTGGGGACTGCTTCCTGAAATCAGGAACACGGTGGTGGGGACTGCTTCCTGAAATCAGGAACATGGTGGTAGGGACTGCTTCTTGAAATCAGTTCGAGGCTGTGAACCCAGTGGCTTCAGACTTCAAGCTCATTTGAATAATTTTGGTGTCTAGATCAATTTTTGAGTCCTGAAAATGTTTGAACGTGAAGCGGTCAGAGTTGTGCTGAAGCTGCTCGGTGAAGGCATAAAAACAGACCTTTTGTTTTAAAAAACCTCGTGGTGCTCTGTAAAGAACAACAACCGAGTTGGAATTAAGGTCTCTGCGGTCTAAAGGAAACTTTAAGGGCGTACCGACTAAGAGTTCAAATGCTGAGTCAGAAACATAAAAACAAACCCTAGAAATAAATATGAACTTTCAACAGCATTAGAGTACACACAGTATTTCAGAAAATAGTCCCCTCCACCACGTCTCTGTATGCAGATAACCCCTCGATTGTCACTACCAGTTGTGGTCAGAAATGGCTCCTGAGCTGAACCAGTCTCTGAAAGGTCCAGTTTAGGTCTAGCTTGGACTAGGTTGGATCTGATTTGAGTCCAGTATTGGTCTAGATTTGGTCTGATGTGGGTCTGGTTTGGATCTCGCCTGTTAGAATTCCACAATTTTTGAACTACCAGCAGATATGAGTTCATCACAGATTTGCTTTGTTTACCAAAAACTCATTCTCACTGCCGACATTCAAATGAAACACCAGTAGTTTGTTGGATTTTAGTTGTAGTTTTGGTTTGCTTGGGTTCGTTATCTCGTGGACTTTGTGCAGAGTTTAGTGTTCTTCGGGTTTATGTTTAAAGCCAGAAGTGCTGTTTGTTGGTGAAGGTCCTGGAGATCCATCATCAGTCTGAGGTTCACGCTGACAACATGGCACATTATCGTGCTCCATAAAGGTCCCCGGGATCTTACGAGACACCAAATTAGGACCTGTTGATGGTGTCCCCGGTGGACGGGACCTGAAGAGACGTCTTCCTGTGGGAGTGTCAACATTCATAAATATGAGGACAACATTTTGTGCTGAGTCGGACTTGAGTCAACAGTCAGGCACAACCGCACTCGTCCACGATCATGTTGGGAACATCGCGCTTCACGATGTTGTACTCATCGTCAAAGTACAGCATGGACATGGTGCTGAGCTTGGTAGGGATGCAGCAGGAGTTCATGGAGCCGGGGCTCATGCCCCTCATGCGGTACTGGTTCACCACCGCCGTGTGAAAGGACGAGGCGGAGCCAGGGACTCCGGCCATGTAGGCGGGGCAGTTCCCCTCGCAGTAGTTCCCAAAGTACCCCGAGGGCGCGATGATCCAGTCGTTCCAGCCGATGAGGCGGAAGTCGATGTAGAACTGCTGCCGGCAGCACAGGCTGCTGCTGCCGTCGCATTCCAGACCTCTCTTCCGGATGCGGTGCTTGGCGTCGGCTTGCCTCGCCCGCACCACCAGGAAGGGCCGATGGGACTCGTCGTTCGGGTTCAGTAGAACCGGCACCACGCCCTCGGCCTCGCAACCCTCGCAGCGCACGTCCAGATTCTGCCGCCGGTCGGCTCCTTTCTCAAACATCAAGCGGATGGCATTGGTAAGCAGAAAGGTGTGCCAGCCGCTGCGCCTCAGCTCCACCCGCTTCTCTACCAGGTCCCACCTGCTGCCGAGGCCTGGCTCCTGGTAGTACACCTTGACCGTCAGCCTCCGCCTCCCGCGCACCTCCTCGGCCGGCAGCAGCCTGAAGTACAGCCAGAGAGTGGCCTGGCTCACCTGGAGGTTCTGGTTCCCCTCGTTGGAGATCAAGAAGAACATGCTGGATCTGGACATGACCAGCTCGTCTGTGGAGCAGAACAACATGTCAGGACTTACAGAACCGAAACAAGAAGGATCGTGGGACGTTATCAGGACTTACAGAGCCGACCGAGCCGAGACAGAACAAGGAGGACATGGAACATCAGACAACAAGGAGGACATGGAAAATCAGACAACAACTTTTTTTTTTTTTTTTTTTTCCTTTCGGCTTCTCCCTGCGTTCGGGGTCACCACAGCGAACTAGTCGCACGACAACAAGACAACAACTGCTGAGCTTTTATTCTGAAAGATTAAGCCAGAAATAACTCAGTTCCTGTCTGGACTGTTCTGGAGGGAAATGACCGAAGATGTCCAGAATAATACCAGCTGGACCCAACTAACCTGCTACACAGGTCCAAACCAGGTTCTGGTGATTTTTACTGGTTTAAGCACAGAGTCCAAAACACCAAAACCAGATCAAGACCAGCAGGACCAAAAGAAGGAAAAGATTCATCAACTGAGATGGACCAAACCCACGCAGTTGGTGCTGACCAGATTTCTGCTGCTCACCTGAATGCAACACAGTTGACTAAAATCCTGGTAAAAATATCTGATGAACCTGAACACAACACATTCTGCCAGAACTTCTAAGGAACCTGAGTGCACCACATTCTGTCAGATTCTTTTGAGAAACTTGAACGCACCATGTTCTGACAGACCACTGAGGAACCTGAATGCACCAAGCTCTGACAGACTACTGAGGAACCTGAACGCCCCACGTTCTGACAAAGTCCTCTGAGGTACCTGAATGCACCATGTTCTGACACAAACTTCTGAGAAAATTGAACACACCAAGTTCTGACACAAACTTCTGAGAAACTTGAATGCACCATGTTGTGACAGACCTCTGAGGAACCTGAATGCACCACAATTGTGACAGATACCTCAGAGGAACCTGAACGTACCAAATTCTGACACATACTTCTGAGGAACTTGAATGAAACACATTCTGACAGAGGAACCTGAACGCACCACATTCTTACAGTCTTCTGAGGAACCTGAACACACCACATTCTGACAGAGACCACGGAGGAACTTGAACGCACCATGTTCTGACAGAGACCCCTGAGGTACCTGAACGCACCATGTTCTGACACAAACTTTTGAGGAACCTGAACACACCATGTTCTGACACAAATTTCTGAGGAACTTGAATGCACCACATTCTTACACAAACTTCTGAGGAACATGAATGCACCACTTTCTGACAGAGACCTCTGATGTACTTGAATGCACCACGTTCAGACACAAACTTCTGAGGAACCTTAACCCAACATTTTCTGACAGAGACCTCTGAGGTACCTGAACGCACCACGTTCTGACAAAAAACTTCTGAGGAACTTGAACACACCAAGTTCTGACGCAAACTTCTGAGAAACTTGAATGCACCAGGTTGTGACAGAGACCTCTGAGGAACCTGAACTCACAACGTTCTGACATAAACTTTTGAGGAACTTGAAAGCACCATGTTATGACACAAACTTCTGAGGAACCCGAACGCACCACATCAGAGACCCCTGAGGATCATGAATGCACCATGTTATGTCATAAACTTCTGCGGAACTTGAACGCACCACATTCTGACACAGACCTGAAGAACTTGAATGCACCACATTCTGACACAAACTTCTGCGGAATCTGAACACACCAAATCTGACAGAGACCACTGAGGAACTTGAAAACACCACATTCTGACACAAACTTCTTACAAACTTGAATGCACCACATTCTGACAGACTTTTAAGGACACTGAACGCACCAGGTTCTGACAGAGACCTCGGAGGTACGTGAACGCATCACGTTCTGACAGACCTCTGAGGAACCTGAATGCACCACATTCTGACAGAGACCTTTGAGGTACCTGAACGCACCATGTTCTGACACAAACTTCTGTGAAACTTGAATGCACCACGTTGTGACAGAGACCTCTGAGAAACCTGAACACACCACATTGTGACAGACCTCTGAGGAACCTGAACGCACCACATTGTGACAGATACCTCAGAAGAACCTGAACACACCTCATTCTGACACAAACTGCTGAGGAACCTGAACCCAGCATGTTCTGACAGAGACCTCTGAGGTACCTGAACGCACCATGTTCTAACAAAAACTTCTGAGAAACCTGGAAACACCAAGTTCTGATGCAAACTTCAGAGAAACTTGAATGCACCATATTCTGACAGATACCTCAGAGTAACTTGAAAGCACCAGGTTCTGACACAAACCTCTGAGGTACCTGAACGTATCAAATTCTGACACAAACTTCTGAGGAACTTGAATGCAACACATTCTGACAGAGGAACCTGAACGCACCACATTATTACAGTCTTCTGAGGAACCTGAACACACCATGTTCTGACAGAGACCCCTGAGGTACCTGAACACACCATGTTCTGACACAAACTTTTGAGGAACCTGAACACACCATGTTCTGACACAAATTTCTGAGGAACCTGAATGCACCATGTTCTGACAGAGACCTCTGATGTACCTGAATGCACTATGGTCTGACACAAACATCTGAGGAACTTGAACACACCAACTTCTGACACAAACCTGAGAAACTTGAATGCACCACGTTGTGACAGATACCTCAGAGGAACCTGAACACACCACATTCTGACACAGACCTCTGAGGAACCTGAAACCAGCATGTTCTGAATCAAACCTCTGAGGTACCTGAACTTACCACATTCTGACTGAGACCACTGAGGAACTTGAACACTATGTTCTGACACAAACCTCTGAGGAACTTGAATGCAACACATTCTGACAGAGGAACCTGAACGCACCACATTCTTACAGTCTTCTGAGGAACCTTAACACACCACATTCTGACAGAGACCTCTGAGGAACTTGAACGCACCATGTTCTGACACAAACCTCTGAGGTACCTGAACGTGCCACATTCTGGCACAAACATCTGAGGAACCTGAACCCAACATGTTCTGACAGAGACCTCTGAGGTACTTGAACACACCACAGTTTGACAACAACTTCTGAGAAACCTGAACACACCAAGTTCTGATGCAAACTTCAGAGAAACCTGAATGCACCACGTTGTTATAGAGACCTCTGAGGAACCTGAACATGCCACATTGTAACAGAAACCTCTGAGGAACTGACAAACAACACCATGTTGTGACAGATACCTCAGAGGAACCTGAACATACCATGTTCTGACACAAACGTCTGAGGAACTTGAACGCACCACATTCTGACACAAATTTCTGAGGAACCTGAACGCACCACATTCTGACACAAACTTTTGAGATACTTGAAGGCACCACATTCTGACATATAAGTTATTGAATGCACCACGATCTGACACAAACGTCTGAGGAACCTGAACACAACACATTCTGACATACACCACTGTGGTTCTTGAACGCACCACGTTCTGACAGACCTCTGAGGATCCAGAACCAGATTCTGTGGACCAGACCTGAGCCTGGAGTTTTAAAATAACAGCAGCTGTGGGAACCCATGATCCTGGTACAGGACTGAAGTCCAGAAGAACTGAGCGGGTCCTGACGGGACCAAAACCACCTCAGGTTCCTTTAAGCTGAATTTGAGTTTGAATTAAAATCTGTCTCAAACATCTGTGCTTCAAAAAGCGTCCAGTACAAAAACAACTGGACTTTATTTGTAACAGAAGACGTTTCGCTCTTCATCTCGTCTGTTACAAATAAAGTCCAGTTGTTTTTGTACTGGACGTTTGTTGATTTGATCTGGATGGACTGAGAATCTTCACCAGCATCTTCTGCGCTATGACTGGTTCAACAACAAACAAACGCACCAACAGACAAATAAACAAACACAGAAACAAATGCATAAATAAACAAACACGCAAACAAACTAACAAATAAACAAACACACAAATAAACAAAAAAACACAGAAACAAATGCACAAAAAACAAACAAACACAGAAACAAATGCACACATAAACAAACTGACTAACAAATAAACAAACACAGAAACAAATGCACACATAAACAAACTGACTAACAAATAAACAAACACAGAAACAAACGCACAAATAAACAAACTAACTAACAAATAAACAAAAACACAAACAAACACTTGCACAAATACAGTAAACAAACACAGAAACAAATGCACAAATAAACAAATAAACAAAAACAAATGCACAAACAAACAAATAAATGAAAACAGAAACAAACACACAAATAAACAAACAAAAACAGAAACCAACACAGAAACAAATGCAAAAACAAACAAACACAGAAACAAATGCACAAATAAACAAAAACAGAAACAAATGCATAAACAAAATAGAAACAAATGCATAAACAAATAAACAAAACAGAAACAAATGCACAAACAAACAGAAACAAATGCACAAATAAACAAAACAGAAACAAACACACAAACACAGAAATAAATGCACAACTAAACAAAGAAACAAACGCACAAACACAGAAACAAAGGCACAAGCAAAAATAAACAAAAACTGAAACAAACGCACAAACAAATAAATAAAAATCACAGAAACAAATTCAAAAACAGAAACAAACAAACACAGAAACAAATGCACAAACAAACAAATAAAAAGAAACAAATGCACAAACAAACAAATCATCAAACACAGAAACAAACGTACAAACAAACAAATCAACAAAAACAGAAACAAACAAAAAATAAAAATGCACAAACAAATGCAGAAACAAACTAAAACAAATAAACACAGAAACAAATGCACAAATAAACAAACACAGAAACAAATGCACAAACAAACAAAAACAGAAACAAACTCACAAACAAACACAGAAACAAATGCACAAATAAACAAAAACAGAAACAAACGCTAGGGGAGCACCGATTGCAGTTTTTTGGTCGATCACCGATTTCTACAAAGTCTGACCTGCCGATTCCGATTTTGTTTTATAAGCAACACTGTTAGATGCTGTAAGGTCACAACGCGCCTTCAAATTTAATTCTTATTTTGTTGAAAAACAGACCCTTGAACAATATTCTAGAAACAAGACAAACTTGTTTTACCTGGTCACAAGGTAGTGCTCTGAAATATAAATGAAGTTTAGACAATTGTTGTTAAAACTAAAATAAATATGTAAAATCGGTTTCTCATGCAAGCACTGGCCGATTTCCCAAAATTAAGGAAATCAGGGCCGATATATCGGCCGGAGATTTATCGGTGCACCCCTAACAAACGCACAAACAAACACAGAAAAAAAATGCACAAACAAACACATAAACAAACAAACAAACACAGAAACAAACTCACAAACAAACAAACACAGAAACAAACAAACAAATACAGATACAAACAGATAAATAAATAAAAGCAGAAACAAACGCACAAACAAACAAAAACAGAAACTAACGCACAAAAACACACAGAAACAAATAAACACAGATGCAAATGCACAAATAATTAAGCTAATAAACACAGAAACAAATTAACAAACAAAATAACTAACTAATGCACAAACAAACAAATAAACACAGACAAAAACAAACAAACACAGAAAGAAATTTACAAACAAATACACTAACGCACAAACATATGAACACAGAAACAAATAAACACACAAACAAACAAACACAGAAACAAATTAACAAACAAACTAACACACAAACAAAGAAACATAGAAACAAGTTAACACAAACAAACACAGAAACAAGCAAACAAAAACACAGAAAGAAATGAACAAACAAATAAACTAATGCACAAACAAATAAACACAGAAACAAACACAGAAACTAATTAACAAACAAACAATAAATAAACACAGAAACAAATAAATAAACAAATGCACAAACAAACACAGAAAAAACAAACAAACAAACAAACACAGAAACCAATTAACAAACAAAAAACACAGCAACAAACAAACACAGAAACAAACAAGCAAACACAGAAATAAATTAACAAACAAACAAATAAACTAATGCACAAACAAAAAACAGAAACAAACAAATAAACAAACGTGCAAACAAATAAACAGAAACAAACAAATAAACAAACGTGCAAACAAACACAGAAACAAATTAACTAACAAACACAGAAACAAACCAAAAATAAACAAATGCGCAAACAAACACAGAAACAAATTAACAAACAAATACACTAATGCACAAACAAACAAACAATCACAGAAACAAATTAACAAACTAACTAATGCACAAACAAACACAGAAACAAATTAACAAACACAGAAACAAACAAATAAGCAAACCCACAAACAAACACAGAAACAAAACAAACAAACGCACAAACACACACAGAAACAAACAAACACACAAATAAACAAGCAAATAAACACAGAAACAAACAAACAAATAAACTAACGCACAAACAAATACAGAGACAAATTAACAAACAAACACATAAACAAACAAATAAACACAGAAACTAACAAACAATGAAACAAATGCACAAACAAACACACAGAAACAAATAAATAAACAAACGCACAAACAAACAAACAATAAAACATAGAAAAAAACAAAAAATAAACGAATGCACAAACAAACACAGAAACAAGTTCACAAACAAACAGAAACAAACAAATAAACACAGAAACAAACAAACACAGAAACATTTAACAACCAAATAAACAAACACAGAAACTAACAAATAACAAATGGACAAACACAAACAAACGCACAAACAAACACAGAGACAAACAAACAAATACAGAAACAAACTAAAATAAACAAACGCACAAACACAGAAACAAATGCACAAACAAACAAATAAACTAATGCACAAACAAATAAACACTGAAACAAATTAACAAACAAACACAGAAACAAACGCACAAACAAACAGAAACAAACAAATACAGAAACAAACAAATACAGAAACAAACAGAAACAAACAAATGCACACACAAACACATCAACAAACAAATGCACAAACAAACAAACACAGAAACAAACAAATGCACAAACAAATTAATAAACAAATGCACAAACAAACAATCACAGAAACAAACAAATGCACAAACAAACACATCAACAAACAAATGCACAAACAAACAAACACAGCAACAAACAAATGCACAAACAAACAACCACAGCAACAAACAAACACAGCAACAAACAAACAAACAAAACAAACAAACAAACGCAGCGAGCCTGCAGCCGGACCTTTCTCCGCGAAGCTGATGATCTCAGAGGTCTCCTCCAGGACCTCGGCTCCGGTACCGGCAGGGAGTCCGTCCAGGTTCGGGATCTCGAGCCTCCCGTCCTCGCGCAGCTTTCCCGCGTGCAGCTTCCGGAGCGCCGTCACCATGGCAGCCTTCGGAACCGGGTGCGTGATGTTGGGCCGGTCCCGGAGCTGCAGCCGGGTCAGGATGTGCCTCTTCACCGCATCCAGGAGCTCTCGGTCCACCGGACCGGACCCGGGCCGAGCCGAGCCGGCGCAGGACGCGCAGGAGACCCGGGTCGGGTCCGGTTCGGGTTGAGCGCTGCAGCGGGAGCAGAGGAGCAGAACCGGGACCAGAACCAGGAGGAGGACCGTCCGGAGGAGCCAAGCTGTCATTTTACAGAGTCACGGGTCCGCTTCCTCTGGCCTTTCAAAATAAAACCATCAAAACTTTAAAAACTGAGAGGGATCCCGCAGTCCAGAACCGGGTCCTCGCAGACCCGGTCCACTTCAGCTTCCCTGGAATGAGTCTAGCTGGGCTCTGACGTCATCAGAAGGTCCTCACGAGCCTGAAAGAATCGCGGGTCCAGTTCGGGTCCGTCATCAGTCAGCCGGGTCCGAACTACGGAGGTCCAACAGGTTCCACAGAGTCTCCACTTCCTGCCGGAGCATCCTTCCAGACCGTCAGAACCTGTTCATGCCGGTCCAGCTGGACCCTCCCGGTCCGCTGAGGAGGACCAGAGAGCACAGAGGAGCAGCTCCATCCCGGTGCGTTCAAGTCCAGGAGCCACGCGCCGGAAAGGTTTAAGTACAGGAGGGGGCGGAGCCAACACGGCAATGCCCCGCCCCCTAAACATCGCTGCTCCCCTGAACCTGTCAATCAAAGAAAAAACAGCTGAAAAAAAAAAAAAAAAATTCAATGTCGCTTTCCAGCAGTCATTGGTTCTTGTTAGCTAAAGGCTAGCTGAAAGCTAAAGGCTAGCTGAAGGCTAAAGGCTAGCTGAAGGCTAGCTGAAAGCTAAAGGCTAGCTGAAAGCTAAAGGCTAGCTGAAAGCTAAAGGCTAGCTGAAAGCTAAAGGCTAAAGAAGGAACCCAGACCAGTGGTCGTTCCGTATGTTGCAGGAGTTTCAGAGAAACTGAGACGTTTATTTTCTAAACACAACGTCCC
>JAVCKU010000052.1:21957859-21968838 GCA_032273985.1 Hypsolebias coamazonicus | reverse complement strand
AAAAAAAAAAAAAAAAAAAACCTGTCCAGATGACCAGATTGAACATTATTGGATTTTGTACCTGGATGACTGAGCATGAACTTTGATGTATTGAACCACTTTGGTTGCGGCTGCCTGCCTGGGAGGAGTCAACAGGATACAGGACAGCCCCCAGAAACTATCTTATCACCAGCAAACTGGTCGGTCCACTAAAGGAGTGTGCTGCTTGGTGGGGAAAACAGTTTACTTGGGACTCCTCATACTGATGAAGCAAAATGTCTTTCCACAAGAAAGAAACTGTCCAGATGACCAGCTTGACCATTACTGAACACAGGAGATTGTTGTCACATGATGGGCACACTTGGTGCTCATCACAAACTCCTGCACCTCCTTCAGTGCTGCTGTTGACCTCCCTGACCAGCTTCCATCCTGAATTATCATCCATTTTGGAGGGACGTCCAGTTCTCAATAATCTCAGTAACGAGATCATTATCCCATTTGCTCTCCACTTCATGGCTGTCTTCCCTTTTTTACCCTTCTCCTGACTGACACCTTTCAACAGTGAGATCCTTTGCGAGCTCTGAGCTTTGAAAATGCAGCTGAACTTTATTTCATTTTGTTCAGAGACATTTTACCAGAAGGCAGCTGTGTTCCCAAGAAGAACCGAGCTGGGATTGAATCAAAAGGTGCTTTAAACTACGTTGTAGTTCAGCGGCTCATTTGGTACTAAATACTCTTATTTATAATAAATTATTTTGCTCCTGTCTGTGTGTTTGCATCCATCTACAACTGATTAACTATGACAGCTAATCAAGATTAGCCATGTTTACGCGGACGTTTAAACAAAAGTAGAAGAATGGAGGTAAATTGTAAATCAGTCAGTATAAAGGTTGGTTTTTAATGCATTTCATTTTGAAGACTAGTTAAAGGACGCAGTAGTAAGAAGAAGGGTGTGTGTGCACATGTGAGAAATAGGAAGGAAAGTCTGAGGGAGAGTCACTGTCAAAACAAAATGATCTTACCTCTCTGGTTTATCTTGTTTGTCTTCTTCAGTGCGTAAGATCAGAGGAACGTGAACGGCCTCTCCTCCTACCGCCAGGGACACAAGTGACAGCTGGAGAAGAAGTGTGACCAAAACAAGCTTGTGCCTTCAAACCTTGGACATTCAAGAGAAGGGAGGGACTTTTAAAGGACACAAGACCATGAGGGATTTGTGCCAAAACGTCAAAAAGAGAAAGCGTTCTTTTGAGTTTGGAAATCATTAAATGGGTCAAAGAAGGAGGCAGGAGGAAGATAAACCAGCAAAATGTGGGTTGATTTCTGCAACGAGGAACTGTTAACATGAAGGAGACAGATTGGAATCTCCAAAGATAAGCAAAGCAGCTGGAGTTTTTCAAACAACAAACCTGGACATGATTTCCACTCAGATAACTTTTTGTCATGATCGGCGGCCTTTCACGCTGTGAGGAACCCACCCCTGCTTAGCTGGATACGCTGCATTGTTTACATGTGTTTTTTGGTGACAAAGGACTTAACACAGGGAAGTTTTTTTTCTAGATGTCTCAGTCACATCATCCGACGGACTCGCAGGCCTTGTTGCAGTCTATGCTGCAGAGACTGAAGCTTCAGCCGGGAAAAGATGGTCAGACACAGCTGCAAACACCTGCAGCAGCCTTCACAGTGGAGCAGGACAGGAGAGGAGGACCTAACCACCAGGAGGTTGACAACGAGCCTGTGAATGTGTTTGGTTTTAAGAAGGTCCCTGCTGGAAGCTTCACACAGCAACCAGCTCCTGGATGTGAAGTGGGCAAGGGTTGGACTTCATTCCCCACCCAGAATGTCGACAGTGATGGAGACACGGGTGGGAGCAGCGTTCTGGGAACACGCAAGCCCTTTCCTACTAGGACCCCCAAGGATTTTAATCCAAACCACGTCCCTCCTAACACGGACGTTGTGTCGAGCGTGAGCCAGGTCCAGAGCTTTACACCCACGGGGTCCCATCCGGACACAGCCCATGAAGAGAGTAAAGTATTCCACGAGGGAAATGGAGGAATCAGTGATTTAAAAGACGGCCCAGATGTGCAGATTTTCTCGGGCAACCAAGTGGCGACGACAAACATCAGGAAAAAGCGACCGTCTGAGAACAAAACGAGAAGATGGACGCAGAGGATCAAGGAGCGATGGACAGAGAAGCACAGCAAGAAGGGACGAGAGGACGAAGAAGCAGCAGATCAGAGGACGCAGCAAGGGGTTCAGGTGAGCTTTCACTGGACTGATTTTCTTCTATCAGAGACATAAAAACTAGGGATTTAAAACTGAGTATTTGTTTCACAGATTTCAACAACAAACCTGATAGTGATGGCAGGAAACTTCACCAACACACCAAATAACCACGAAGAAACAAATCTTCCTGTGTTGGGCAGCTGCTTTCCCAGTAAAGCACTTCCTGCACAAACTGAAGAGGACACTACGGACAGCAGGCAAGAAACAAAAAAACATGTTCAAACTGGTTCTGCAGTCCTCAAATAACTCCTAGTTTGGTTTTCTTGAGTTTGCATTTGTTCCTTAAAAGCATCATCAGGTAGATATGAATGGTATTTGTCCTGGTTCCAGTCGCAACGTTTTTTATATATATATTTTTTTACCTGTAATGCACCAAGAACACCCTCGTCGTCGCCTGCTGACACCAACCTTTTACCGTCACACCTTCCTGGAATGATGTGTGAGGTTTTTAAGGTTGGCCACACAAGGAAACAAATTCAAACTAACGTGATGCACCGGCAAAGAGAGATCAGCCTGAACTGACTGATTTCTTCTTCCAAGTCTAAATAAAGACAAAAAGCAATGAAACAGAAATCACACATATTTACTTTAGGTTTTTAGCAAAGAAAGAAAAAAAAGAGACAGCTCGTCCTGTTGTTTTTTATATTGGCAGTTCCACTTCACCTCTAACTTGGGTCCTCTACCAGAGTCCTGGGAGTTTGAGGGTTTTGTACAGTATCATAGATGTTCCTAGGACTGTTCTCTTTTGGACAGAGATCTCTGAAGTTGTTCCTGAGACATGTTGGAGCCACTCTTCCAGTTTAAGGTTCACAGCACCAAGTGCTCTGATGACCACTGGGACTATTGACACTTTGACTCTCCACAACTTCTTGTTTCTTGTTTCAGCCCATAGTATTTCTCAAGCTTCTCATGCTCCTTCGTCCTGATGTTACTGCTGCATCTCTTACCGCTGCCTTTTTTGTCAAGCTTGTCGCCCACCACAATGTCCGTTTGGTTAACCATAACCTATTTGTCTGTCTGGGTCTGGAAATCTCAAAGTATCTCAGCTCTTCCATTCTCCATCACCAGTGGTGGTGTACAACTTTGACTGTGGGACCTCCAGTCCATACTTGGCACAGACGTTCCTGAACACTATTCCATTATTTTCTATGTTTCTTATATGCGTCCTGCATTTTCCTGTTGGACTGTCTCAGGGGCATATTTGCACGGCCTGCATCTTGGGGCTTGTCTTTATGATAGACAGCATCTCTTATCGCTCTTGTGCCAAATGTGTGGCAAGACTTGACTTCTATATCATATATCTGCCTTTGTCCATGAATTTATTATAGTCCATTTTATTAGCATGTCTTGGTTTCCCAACATCTGATGTGAACCTTGTTCATCGCTGTTCGAACCGGCATGGCTTCATTTCTTTGTTTCTCACTCATTATGTAATTGAGGTTGCTTGGAAGATTTGAACCCTGAGGCTCTGATCTTCCCGCAGCAAAGTCATGCGATTCAACCACTGTGCCAAGCCACTGACATCAAGACATGAAACCCCTCACAATGCTTAGTGGTTTCTCCACAAGTCAGCACCCTGAGACTACACTAAGAGAAAGGAGGGAAACAGAGGACCTGTGAGCATCCAAGCTACTATACAGGATGAAACAACAAAGATCTTGGAGTACAGCAGGAGGAAAGCCCCCAATGATGAACGGATGAGTGAATGTCTCATGCAGCAGAAACCCAATGTGGAAGAAGACACATAAAGGACAGCACAGAGGCACTAATCATGGTAGCGCACGAACAGGCCCTCAACACAAGAGCGATAGAGGCCAGGGTCTACCACCAGACAAAACCCTAGATGCAGGCTGTGCAAAGATGCCACTGAGACAGTCCAACACATAATAGTAGGGTGTAAGATCCAGGCAGGCAAAGCATACATCATTAACCAAGTGTCTGCCATAATATACAGGAACATCTGTGCCGAGTATGGACTGGAGGTCCCACAGTCAAACTACTGAAGAAGGCAGAGGTGATGTAGCAAACCCAAGCGATTGTAACATCAGGAAGAATGATCACGAGATGCTTGGGGATAGCAATTTTTGTAGTTATGCCACATTCTGTATTGCATTTAGGTCTGGACTTTGACTGGGGTGTTTTAACACACACCATGCCTTGACGTAAACCAGTGGTTGTGTTGCTGGAGGGTGAACGTCGGCTCACGTCTCAGTAGGTTTGCAGTTGGACCAAACTCTCTCCAAACAGAGCTCCACGAGATGTTCAATGCTTGGGATATAGCTTTATTATCTACTGCTCCCAACAACTTTATCCCTAACTGCTCTAATATTCTGCAACATCTCTGAAGCCTTCACAGAACCACTATACCGCTGTCACTGATTAACCGAGTCCAAAAGTTTGGACTCTATTTACTAATAAGGTGGCTTCAGAAGGCAGATGGGTTATGGTAAATGGGCTGTGTTTATACAGCACCTTTCTATCTTATCAAGATACTCAAAGCGCTTCACACTGTGCCCTCATTTACCCATTCATACAGCACTCTACCAGATCAGTGCGTTATCACATTCATACACAAATGGGACACATAACGGAGGCAACGAGGGGTTCAGTGTCTTGCCCAGGGACACTTTGGCATGTGACTGCTGGAGGGTTATCAGTGTTGAGAGGATTGAATACAAAAACACACCACACTTTAAAGAGTTTTGTTAATGATTTTTCTAAAACATTTTATCACTTTTTATCCCATATCAGTAATGTGCTACTTTGTGTTGATCTATAACGTAACATTTCTGTAAAGTTCTTAGAAGTTTGTGGTTGTAATGTGACAACATGTGGAAAGGTTTAAGAGCTAAAACACTTTTTAAATACACTTTTTTTTTTTTTTTGGTATCAGGCCAAATAAATAATCTGGTCTTTACCAGGTTCTACAATTATTCAAATGTAACTTCAACTGTACAAAAGTGTGCACCAGAATCCCCGGTGAAATTATTTATTAAACAAAAATGACATCAAAATTAAAAACCTGTGTGAAAAATGACTAAGTTCACTGGCACTGCGTCTGCTGGATTTAAGAGGAAAAATGTGACCATCTTGGTAAAAGCAGCAGAAGTTTAGCATGTTTGCTGCGCTGAAGCACACAGGTGGGTTAAAACACAAGATGGAAAGACATCAGCAATGAGCTTATAAAAGCAGCTATTGCTGTCCGGCCGCCTAGGAAGGGCTGCAAGAACATTTCCAAAGAGTTGGAAGTCCATCAACAAGAAAGATGACTAACAAGAGGAAAACATTTTGGAGAGCTCGCGAGTGAACGTTCCATCAAATTCACCCCGAAGGCAGACCATACTATACTCAATTTAATTTGCACATTTGCATCTGATTAATCCACCAGAATTCTGAAACATTTGGGCCGATGAGACCAAAGTACAGATGTTTATCCATTATACACGGCAACATATTTGGAGGGTACCAAACTCAACATATCGGCACAAACACCTCATCCCAACTATCAGCACGGTGGTGGAGGAGTGATGATTTGGGCTTGTTTTGCAGCCACAGGGCTTGGGAACTTTTAGTCACTGATTGGCTCCTCTGCAGACCAGAGTAAACTAGAGTCAAATGTAAGGCCATCTGTCTGAGAGCTAAAGCTTGGACCGCACCGGGTCACGAAACAGGACAGTGATCCAGCTGCAGAACCATCTGGATTGTCAGTTTAATAAATAATAACTTGATGTAATCAGTTGATTTTGTTCACTTGAGTTTGGATTAGAACAATCATCTGCAGGAGGAAGCAGCTGAAGGAAGAAGGGAGTGAGGAAAGGAAAAAATGAGATAAGGAATGAAGAAGGTAGAAGGTTAGATTTAGATAAATGTAGAACTTTTTAAAGACTAGAGCATTTTGTTTTGTCCTGATACATAAAACCCAGAACCTTTAGGACTTTTTTCCTCAGTGACTCTCATCAACAGACTCTTCATGAACTTCTTGCTTTGTGTCGTAAACATAAAACAGATGTTGTATTTTCTTCTGCTTTCAGGCACAACAGTGACTTTGACTTTGGCCTGGGGTCGTTCAGCCTCCTGGAGGAGATCACCAAGGGTCAGGAGTGGGCCAAGTTCATAAACCCCAACCTTTACACCCCCTCGATAAATCAGAGACCACCAGAGGAGACACAACCCAAAGTCCCACCAAATCCTTTCAGTGCTAACCAGCCAGCTGGGAGTGTGAACCAGCTCAGAGATGGCAGCAGCCCGTGGACCTTCAGGAGCGCAGAGCACCCCCCAGCGCAAACAGCACCCGTGTTCTCGTCAGTCAGCATGGAGGTCTCAGATGGAAAACAGCAGGAGTCTGCTTACAGACCAGCTGATCCGGTGGAGCTAATGGAGCATGGTCACAACCAGTCAGACGGACCGCTCCGAGAGAGCAGACCAGGACCTCAGCTCAGAACTTCAGCCACTCCACAGGTACGGTGTTCCCTCCAAACCCCAACAGAAGCTTCAATATCAATATGGGAAAAAAAGTTGTTTTTATGTTTGTTTGCAGGCTTCAGATATTCTTCACAGCGCCGTGCTGAAGGTCAGAGGTCAGACCAGCAGGAAGAGGCAGCATCAGTCGGCAGAAAGAGGTCAGAACTCTGGAAACGTTGTGCAACATCTGTCTCAAGTTGAGCATTTGACTTATTATTTCATTATTATGACCAACAGCAAGGTCCACATCTGCGCCGGTCTTACCCAGCTCCCAGTTGATGGAGCATTCATCAGAGCCACCGCTCGATGCTCCTCCACCTCCTCCGTCCTCCTTTAATCCTGCTGTTGTTCCTCGAGGCATCCTCAAACACTCCACGTCCCACGTCTCAGGGGCTTCGATGACAAAAAGAGTGAGTAGTTGTGACTCGCAGCGCCCCCTCATGGTTTGAAAATAAAAAGTAGACAAAAAACTTCTTCCTCAGTTTCAGTTTGGTGACAAAGCAGCTAAAAAAATTGTTTCTTTATGCAAAAAGTCTTTAGCCTGCATCAGGACTAAATGTGAGTTGTGTTGTAACAGAACAAGAAAACATTGTTTGAAAACAGTTTTGGTTGTAAATTTAGTTTTTAATTACATTTATTTAAAAAAAAAAAAAATCAGTGAAAACTGTAAAAGGACCCTTATTGTGACCAAAACAGAAACATTTAAACATTAGGAAAGCTTAAAAATGTCAAATTTTGAGTTTTTATGAAATAGCACAGCATGAATTTCAACTCTTTACAACAGATGTCACCATATTTTATATACTATAGTCTTTTTTGGTTTGCTTGTTTAATTTTTGTTTTGTTCATCTTTCTGTCAATCAGAGACGAGTCTCGATCGAGGAAAACCGCCTGGTTCATTTTTCAGAGGAGGTGATAACCATCGAGCCTCCAAGCATGGACTGGGATTTGACGGACTCGGAGGAGGAGGACTGGAGAGCAGACGAGGACTCGCTGTCGGACCAGGAGTCTGAAGAGGAGCAGGTAGCAGCCGAGGAGGTGATCCAAGCTCGCCGCTCTGCTCTTCCTGCCTGGATCAAAGCTCTGAAGAGGAAGAACGCAGGGAAAAAAAACAGCTAGGGACCGGAAGGAAACATTCAACCTCTTGGACTTAAATGACTAAAATAAGGCAGAGCTGATTTCAAAAGAAAATTGATCCTGTCTTAAAATATATTTGAACATGGCAGTATTTAAAATGTCACAACAGACCTTGAGGATTGCAGTAAATCTACAAACTCTGAAACCTGATTTGCATTTTGACCTCAAGTTTATGGATCTGTTTTTAGTTCACCTCTTAAATTTTTACCTTTTTTTACTGGTCTTTCAAACAGAACTAGAAAAGCTTATGAAGCTGGTTGATTTCTGCATACAGTTTGTCTATTTCTTCCCATTTCTTTCAGCTTTTCCCTCTTCAGCGGTCGCCACAGCCACATTTAAAGTTGCAACCCTCAGTCCTACATTCTTGACTTTCCTCCTCTCCCTCTGTCTCCTGACACGTTTCCCTCCTCGTGGTCTTCGACTAACAGTAGCACAATTTCTGCCAGCACCGTTTGTCAATAGCACCGGTGGAGGTCGTTATTAACCCAGTCCTCGACCGATCCAGTATGGTTTCACTTTGATGAACTCGCATTATGGTTTTGGCAAAAGTGTTTTACATCTGATGCCATTCCTTACACACAACCTTCACCAGTTACCCGGGCTTGGGACTGGCACAAGAGATACACTGGCTTGTGCTCCCTACTGGCTGGTTTCATGTTAGCACAAATGCAAATTAAAGTCCCCAATAATGACAACACAATCATATTTTGGTGTGAGTTCAGCCAAGAAATCAGAAAATTCATTTATGAAAACCCTAGATTGAGGTTGGCGGTAGATGAGTGCGCATAAAGTCGCAGGCGAGTGGCCGAATTCAAAGACAGTTGGCACAAAGCTGGAGCAGGAAACCGTGATGGACAGTTGTTTACAGTCAAAAGTTGATTTGAATATTGTAAATCCACCGCCATGCCGGCCTGATGGCCACGGGTCGTTAAAATTGTTGTTTGTGAAGCACCTTGATAACAGTTTATCTGTTTTAACTGTGCTCTAGAAATAAAGTTGACCTGACTTGACGACGTAAAATACAGATCTGATGAAGAGGATTGGGCATGTTTGTCTCTGAGGTTTGGGCTAGGTCAATTCTACAAATAGTAACAAATGAGCCGGGTCTTCAGAAAGTCCAAAAAGCATCATAAATGCACGTTGTTCTTCTCATCGTGGACACAAAGCTTTAATGTTGACCTTCATTAAGAAACTCTCTAACTCTACACAATACTGCTGAAGCTTCTCCGGTCTTTCTGTCATTCTTACACTCCATTCTTAACATGTCAACAAATCCCGGAGACACTTGAACTCCTCCATTTGAAGCAGGACCTCACTCCCACCTGCTATAGATCTGTGGAGAACACCTGCAAAGGTTCTGTTGGTATCATTGCGCTCTGATCTTCAGCTCTACCTGGAGTAGTTCACAGCTGGAAGAGCCCTTAGTCGGGGGCCATACCAGCTGCGAACCACTCCAGTGAGAGCTGAAGATCACAGAATAATGACATCAACAGAACCACATCATCTGCAAATAGACATGGAATTCTGAGGCCACCAAATTGCACTCCGTCCCTGCCAGCAATGCGAACCGAACTCTTGCACCACTTGTATTGGGACCAAATGGCTCGTAGCAACAGAGCCCTAATGTCAAACTCAGAGTTCCCCCACAGTGTACCTCAAGGAACATGCTTAAACACCTTCTCCAAGTCCACAAAACACATTTAGACTGAATGGGCAACCTTCCATGACCCCTTGAGGACCACAGTGAGGGTAAAGAGCTGGCCCAGTGTGCCACAGCCAGCATGAAACACACATTGTTCCTCCTGGATACCATCAACACTGGCCTTAATATTGAACTCCAGAAAACCCAGTTTTAATGTTGGAGTGATTGGGATACAAAGAGTTTAACCCTCCTCCTGTCCTCAGGGTCGTTTTGACCCAAGGACAGCAGGAGGGTTAACAGTGCTGATGTTTGTATTGACATTCATCATTGTTAAACACACACATCAGACTGAAAGATGATTGAATGCAGGGGTGTGTGTGTGTGTGTGCGTGCGTGCGTGCGTGTGTGTGTGTGCGTGCGTGTGTGTGGTTGTGTGTGTAAAAGCCATTGGCAAACAGAAAGGTTGAAACAGTCAAATCAGGTAATCAGCGAGTGCAGCCATGTGGTAAGAAAAGAAGATTGGCACACACACGATTACTGGCCGTGTCTTATCTGATTTATATAAAAACTACCATTTGTGTTGTTTCTGCTCCGTCCTCCATCAACTCAGCAGCAACTCCTGTAAATATACCATTTATCTGCCAGCTGTGAAGCCCAACCATACAGATTGGTCCGGGTCCAGTTCTTCGGAACTTCTTAAAACTGGACAATACAGAGCAGAACTGTCATTTCTAACCCGGGCCCGAAGCCCAGCTCGACCCAACTCAAATTCGGTTTGGGCCCGGGCCATAATAATTAGGGATGGGGACGATCTGATACCAGCAAAATTTACATATCTGATTTTTCCAATTCAACCTGCAGAGATTTCCAATCCACGATACATGTCTGTATGTCTCCAAGTAAAACTTCTCAAGTGATTCCCTGCATGCTGCTCCACACGTTGGTTTCAAACTATGGAATGGATTTCCTGAACGGAGGAGTGTCTTATGAACCCAGAGTAATAAGACCTGCCTCACATTCAGGAAATCCATTTCTTTGTTTGCAGCCAGCTAAAACGAGCAGTAGCACTGCAGCTAACAGCTAACCAACTTTTCATCTAAACATGTCCACTGTGTGCAAGTATTTTACACTAGAAACACCACAAAACAAGAAAGTAATGTGCAATGTCTGCAGACCCATAGCACCACATTAAACTGTGGTAAAGTTAGTTTTACATTGGACATTCGAGCTCCGGGGCTCAGTGCTCAGTCTGCCCTTCTCGGCGGGGCAGACTGAGCTCAGCTGACCGAAATCAGACTGCCTTCTACGGGATGAACAAAAATAACACACTGCTGAAGCCCCAGAGCTCGACTGTTTACCGAGAAGTTGTTAAACTTTATTGCAATCAATGACCAAACGCTATCAGTTGTAGAAAATGAAGGATTTCACAGCTTGATACTTGCAGCCAAGATATAGTTTACCCTCCAGGCGATATTTA
>JAVCKU010000052.1:21744501-21754571 GCA_032273985.1 Hypsolebias coamazonicus | reverse complement strand
TGTAGGGTACTGTGTTAGGATAGGCGAAGTGCTTGGTAACTGTACAGTACCGTACATTTATATGTATAACCGACTTAGGTTAAAATCGGGTTACGAATGACACGTAGGAACGGAACTCGTTCGTAACTCGAGGACTGCCTGTATAGCAGTGGTCATGTTGGATTTTGACGCAGCAACTTAATTTCTAAAGGAATCTTTCTTACGCATAGATGCAACCTCACACCAAAATGGAAGTCTGTACCACGGACAAGGGGCATTTCCAATTCCCGCCTTTGCTTTGAGATGGGACAAACATGCATGATGTAGTTAGCTTAATAGAAGACACCCCATCAGAATATGCACCTTCTTTATTAAAACAAAATATATTGTTTTTGATGTGCTTGATGTACAGATGTGTTCAGTCAAGAATTCAAAAGATAAAATGAGAGGAAAGAGCAGGGTACACCTGAATGTTCGTGACTAGAGGTCTTCAAATGTTCAGCACTGGCATAAAGATAGTACCTTCCATGGAAATTATTGTTTGTAAAGCAGCTTAACCCATAACATCTGAAATCAGCGAATTGTTTTGTAGCAACTTTTATTTTAAAATCCTCCTGAATTTGCCACATGGTGTGTGGATTCATCTTTGTTAAATTTCCCTCAGCAGGTGGTCGGATTGATCTGATTATGAGACAGAAAGCTGGAAAAAAAAGATAATCTCAGTCATGCAGTGAAATGGTAAGACTGCAAGAATGTTCTAGAAAACTGTAAAATGACTCAGCAACTCAGGGAGGAGAGGTTTACAAGTGAGAGTAGACAGGAGCAGGAGATGGACGGCTTGATTGACCGCAGTTACATTTCCTCTGCAGGATGCTGGATCCTCCTCAGAGGCAGGACAGACATGCTCACACACCAGGAAGGAACTAACGTAGAGCGTTGGTGGTCAAAGGAGCCAACTAAGGCCCTGTTTACAAGTGAATCATCTTTGGACACATTTAGATTTTTCCATGTTGAATGTAGCGAATCAACATGGAAAAATAAAAAAATGCACATTTACGGTACATGAGTTTTGCTATGCACGTTGAATCTGCTGTAGTTTCCATGCCAGCTAGGTCACTTGCTGGTGCTGTGACTTTGGGTTTTCGGTGAGACGCACATAAACATAGACAGTGCAGATACAAACGTGGAAACTGGTGGTGCAAACAGGAACTTTGGTTTGGACCTAGGAAGAGGTTGGTTTGCTCCTACATGCTGAAAAGGTGAGCAGCACAAACAGCACTCTGTTGTTCATCACTTGTTACTAACGTCACCTACTCACATAGAAAGTCTATTGACTGCAGACATACATAGTGCACATGTGCAATTTTACACCTCTGCATGGACATTTTCAAAAACCTCCGCTCCGAGTCCTGGATTCAAAAAGCTTTGATCTCAGAGGAAATGAGTGTTTTTATCTTGTATATGACGGGCCGAACTGCAGCAGAGAAGCTACACTTTCACCAAAAACAGATTTGTGTAAACAGGGTCTAAGATGGCTTTAATATCAACTACTTCAGCTTTGTCTCACTAGAAACCAGGTCTCTCTTGTAAATGAGTCCTCGAGGCTCAATGAGATTAACCTGCCTAAATTAAGGTTGAATGAAAAAGAAACAAATAAACCAGACCGGCATTAAGATGGAAGGATTATTTTTCCCTAAAAACATGAGCAACTATAGCAAAGGTATTAAATTAGTGTTCATCCTGGCTCCATCATCTGGCCTAAACAGCAGATGATAGATCCTCTGTGGATTACACTGAGACTCAGTTGAACTGAGGTCTAGAGAATTTAAACAAATCTACACTTCAGATCAATGGTTCTTCTGCCATGTTTGGGTAGGACCCAACCAGTGAAGACAAGAACATCCCACAACAGCTTCAGTTGTGACCCGGGCATTCTGTCACTCTCATTTGGGTCTGTCAAAGTTGTTCAAATACTAATTCTATTATCTTAAAAAAAAAAAAAAAAAAAAAAAATACGCAGCCAACATCCCACAGGAAAAAAAAATGTAATTTACTCATGAGCTTTACATTATAATGTTTAATTTGTTTGCTAAATTTGACCAAAAATAGACACAAATAAAGATGCAAAAACAACAAAACAAACAAGCAAACAAAATGCACCTGTTGGGTGTAGCAATGTCCTGCAGCAGCTTCATTAGCCCCGCCCCTTCAGGACAGTCTAACCAAGACTTGTCTGTAGTTTGTATCTGAGAGACAAAAAGAAAAGAACAACTCAAGTTAACATTTGTCTTCATTTAACTGACGAGTGACGAAAAAATACGCAGTGAAAAGAAATAATAAAAACGTGAAGATAACACGCTAAGAAAATGTGGCTACACATCACTGCTCGGTGTCTGTACAAACTCAGGCAGGTTGATCAGCGGTTGATTTAAAGGCCAAGCTCAGTTGTTCTGTTAAAATAAACTCTACACATGGTTTCATGACAGACTGAGCAGTGACAGCTGGTTGTGTTGTTTCAGTAAAGTAATAACTGCACTCCTCTGTAAATTATAGTAAGAGTCAAAAATGTATCAACCGCAGCTATTGTTGTACCCGTTTTCACAAATCACACACATCTGTCTTAAGACTTTTAGTTTTTTGTCAAGAGAACTCAGTTTTCTCAGCCTCTGTAAAAATCATCCACTGATGTTTTATCACAGAGTCAGTTATGAAAAGTTGTCAGGCCAGCTGTTGACAGAAAACCCACAGTTTTCTCATTTACATTTTAAAGCAACTTGATCAACAAAAAAATACACAAAAATCCAGCTGAATGTATGAACACACACATTTTCACTTTAGTGCTTTTTTTTTTTAATCATGCATTTTGTGTTCAGAACTGAGCCTGTTTTATAAATCTGCTGCTGAACATCTACAATAGTCTGGATGATGCTGCGGGCAGCGGCAGAGCAGCGGTTAGAGCTCTCGCCTTAGAGCAAGGAGGTCGCAGCTTCACCTCCCGGACCCTCTGGGTGGAGTTTGCATGTTCTCTCCGTTGATGTGTGGGTTTTCTTCTGGTAATCAATTGTTCCCCATAGACCAAAAACATGCATGTTAGGCTGATTGGTAACTGTACCCTATGACAATTTAGAGAGTGAATGATTGTGTCTGATGTCTTTGTGTGTCTGGATGGACTAGAGACCAGTCTAGGGTGTCTACTGCCTTCCGAACAGTGACTGCTGTCTAATTGTCTCACCCATGCAGGCTGGTGGGTTTGAAGCATCTTGTTTACAGATGTGTGTTTTGTGTGCACATGGGTACTACTGAAAAGTTCAATGTCAAATCAAGAACAAGAGTATTCTAACCAATCATATTGATCATTAGAGTCAAGTTAGTGTAAGCTTCTATTATTCTGTTTGTGTATATCCGTGTGTGTGTGTGTGTGTGTGTGTGTGTGTGTGTGTGTGTGTGTGTGTGTGTGTGTGTGTTTTCAAGTGTTTGGGGAGATTTGTGCCAGTGTGTTGATGGAGTTTTCTTTTATCTCTGGTGACATCATCACGTCTGTCTCTGTGGCGACACAGCACGGTTGTTGCTAAGAAACGAGGTTAGGAGGAGACAAAGATGCTTTCCCTCGCTTGCTTGTTTTTTTTTTGTTTTTTTTCTACACAAGTGCACGCACACTTTTGCCTTCACCACCAGGTTTGGAGGACTTTCAAGCGTGCCTGCCAAACCAGATGCAGACACATGCCTACTTATCATCCCCTCTCCATCGTCGCTCTCTGTCTTGTCTTTGTCCTTTTCCTCATCCTCCCCGCTCTATATCTCAACTTGACAAAAAGTGAGTCGATAATTTTGAACTTAGACACACACAGACAGACTGCAGAAGACAGACAGACACGCAGCCTTTCAGACGAACAGCACAGGGTTGTCATAACAGACACCAGGTTCAAACAAGTGACAATGTACCTGACGGCAGAGAAACAGAGATTTGCCAGAATAACATGAACATGACGCATGAAGAACACAACATTAAGTTGTGTGTTTCAGAGAGACAAGGAGTGGGTAAGAGATTTTTTAAAATGTTTGTTTTAAGAATAATCCTACTAAAATAAGTTAATTTTTTGCTGCAACAAAGTAGAAGCATAAAGTTAGGTTAAGTTTTCTGATCCTGCTGCCTTGCTGTCAACAAAATCAGCCTGATGAGCTCATCTGAGTTTAATACAGTAAATTAACTGAACAATAACCAAATAGTCCAGACAAGGATGGATAAGATCAGGAATGAGATCATCAGAGGTACAGCACATGTTGAACAACTGGGAGATAAAGTTAGAGAGACCAGACTGAGATGGTTTGGACATGTCCAGAGGAGGGACAGTGGTTTGGACATGTCCAGAGGGGGGACAGTGGGTATATTGGTAGAAGGATGTTAGAAATGCAGCTGCAGGAAAAGACCAGACGACTGAGCTCTTGCTCTGTTGACGTCTGGAGTTTCTCAGTGTCTCGTTGTGTTTGTCTCAGATTCTGCTCCTGGACGAGCCCACTGCAGGGATGGACCCCTGCTCCAGACATCAGGTCTGGTCTCTGCTGAAGAGTCGGCGGTCTGGACGAGTGATCGTCCTCAGCACCCACTACATGGACGAGGCGGACATCCTGGCAGGTACGCACACAGAGCATGGAGAGTCTTCCGAGGGAAGTACAGTAGGTCCAACAAGGAGGACGGTGTCTCTGGTCCATGAACCTGTGAGGAGGTCCACGTTAAGTTTTATCAGACGAGAGGCTGTAGACAAAGAGCTCTGGCTTACAGTCCTGGTCAGTGGTCTGAGGGTTCTCCACACTGAGAGGACACGTGGACTTCTTGTCCTCCAGCACTCCATAGGAGCACAACTAAAGGATAACTCAGGAAACCCTGTCAGAGTTCCCAGCAACTCTGGAAAACAGGGGAAACCTGGAAAATGACTTTCACATTTTCAGAAGGTTGAGAGGACGTCTCTCAATCTTCATGTTTATAAATTAAAACTAGGTCCACTTTATTTACGTTATTGAAGTTTCTTTCATGTTTTTTACCGTTAACAGTTGTTCTGCAGGTTTTTGAACGTTTACTTCAGAACTGAAGATGCTTTTGCTTTGGGTTTATGTTTTACTTAAAGAAAGTTCTCAGTGTGGCGAGCGTGTCGTAAAGCTGGCCTGCTGGGGCGTGTCTTCTTCGCAGATCGTAAAGCTGTGATCTCTCAGGGGCAGCTGAAGTGCGTCGGCTCTTCTCTTTACCTGAAGATCAAGTGTGGCGTTGGATATCACCTCCGGCAAGAAGCTCCTGTTTCATCAGAGCGTTCAGGTGGAAGCCGGCTCTTCAGACGGGGTTAACCGTGTCTTGTTTGCAGGATGTCGATCGCTGAGGGCTGCGACGCAGAGAAGGTCTCGTCTCTGATCCAGCGTCACGTCCCCAAAGCCGAGCTGTCCCGACGGCACGAGGCCGAGCTGACCTTCACGCTGCCGTTGGAGAGCGTGGACACGTTTCCAGGTCAGATTATTTACGTGTACTTGTTTTTTCAGTTCTGGTTTTGACTCCACGTGTTGGACTCGTTTTTTATCAGACTTGTTTTTGGAGCTCGACTCACAGCCGAGTCTGGGGATAATCCATTATGGTGTTTCCATGACGACGCTGGAGGATGTTTTCCTTCGTTTGGAGGCAGAAGCTGAAGTGGATCAGGCAGGTGAGTGCTTTAACGTTGGTTCATTTGATGTCTTTAACAATGAAGCACCACCCGTGTGAGTTTTGTCTCCAGACTACAGCGTGTTTCAGCGGGAGCAGGCGGAGGACGAATGTGACGCCGCCTCTCTGGATGAAACGGACCAGCGCCTGCTCACCTTCTCGGACAACAAGCCCGACGTGGTGTCGGGTCATGCTCTGTGGCGGCAGCAGTTCAGCACCGTGGCGTGGCTGCACATGCTCAACATGCGCCGCGAGTGGAAGGCCTTTGTTTATACGTGAGCGCTGGGAGGGGGGACTGGAGATCCAGGTTCTGGTTCAGAACTGACCTCCAAGACAAAGGAGCGCATCATTTCCTGTGTCCGTTATGAAAAGGGAACGATCTTTTCTCCTCTCGCAGCCTGGTCTTGTTCCTGCTGTTCGTCGCTGCCGTCCTCGTCGTCTCTCTGGCCACAGGGAACATCCAGATTCACTCTCCAGAACGTCAGTTCCTGCCCGTCTACCTCCTGAAGAAGAACCAGGCCACCCACAGATACACCTCTGCCCTGCTGGTTCAGAACACGTCAGGTGAGCCTGCTGCAAGTAAAATCCTGTTTCCTGTCACAGGTTTGCTTCGGGAGCTGTATAATTCCTGAAGTCCTGATGTTTCCCAACACTTTTCAGACTCGGACATCTCTGACTTCATCAACAACCTGGAATCCCAGGATATCAAGGTGGAGCTGATGAAACACAGAGACTACATGTCTGAAGCTCCTCACAGCGCTGCCATCAACGTCACCGGGTCCAACAAGGTCTCCAGAGTCCTGCTCAGAGAACTGCTCTGCTGGATCACCTGTAGTAACTCTTGCTTTACTGCGTTCTGACAGGGTTTCAGATACGTCGTGGCCTTCAACAGCACCAACGTTCACTCTCTACCCATGGCTGTCAACATCCTGAGCAACGCTCTCCTCAGAGGTCTCAATGGTTCTGGGCAGATCCGAACCTGGACCAAGCCCTTTGAATATGTGAGGACCCGCTCGGCTCTTATCTCGTGTTCCCAGTTGTTTCCTGTGATTTGAGGAGGATACAGATTATCCTGTCATTTCTCAGCAAATCCCAGACGCGACGTCCTACGCTCTGGTGTACATCGAGGCCATCATGCTGGGGATGCTGGCTGCTGGGATGCCGGCTTACTTTGCCATGGATCACACCCGGGACCGAGAGGTAGTCCGACTTTATTATTACCGTGATGTTAGACTGTGTGTGAGCAGAGCTTGACCAGAAATATGAAGGAAAACAGACGCTTCAAAGACTCCTGGTTGGATTCACAGGATTTTACTGGTCTTAATGGTGCACAATAAAAACTTCATCTAAAGTCGGGAGACAACAAAACACATCGTTGTCCCTGCGTGTTGTGAGATTAAGTGAAGCTGAACTGTTTGTCCTCCTCTCAGATCAAGTGTCGCTCCATGCTGCGGATCTCCGGTCTCTTACCTTCAGCCTACTGGTGCGGCCAGGCGGCCGTGGACATCCCCTTCTACTACATCATCCTGTCCTCCATGAACATCATCCTCTTCTCCTTCCACTCTGGAAACCTGCTGGGGCCCAGCCACCTCACCTCTGTGGTCCGTGCCTCCCCGATCAATCCCATCTGATTTCTTTAATTCATTCATCCTCACGTTGCTCCGTGGCCTCTCTCAGGTCCTCTGCACCATCGGCTTCGGTCCGGCCATGATCCTCTTCACCTACGTGGTTTCTTTTGGGTTCACTCGAGTCCAGAGCAACAGGGACTTCTTTTCTTTCATCTCCATGATGGTGAGACAACATCTGTTTATGGACATCTGCAGCTTCCTGCTGCCGTGGCAGAGGATGAACAGATGTGTGTGTCTGCCTCAGGTGTGTGTGGTGTCTGCCTCCATCGTCCAGTTGTCGTTTGTGAACGATAATCCCGAGTTGACGAGGATCCTGCACAACGCCCTGTGTCTGCTCAACCCTCTGTATCCTCTGATGGGCTGTCTGAACTGCATCACAAAGGTCAGAACGACACATGCACGGTTGTTTTCACTCAGTCACAAGGAAGATGTGGTGCAGGAGAGAGAATCTCAGTGATTGGCCTCTGATTATAATCTCGGTGATTGACCTCTGATTATAATCTCAGTGATTGACCTCTGATTATAATCTCAGCGATTAACCCTCTGATTATAATCTCAGTGATTGACCTCTGATTATAATCTCAGTGATTGACCTCTGATTATAATCTCAGTGATTAACCCTCAGATTATAATCCCACACGTCTCAGAATGTGTGAAATGTAATAATTCACGGGTCTGGGTAGATGGAGGGAAATTAAAAGATGGACTTTCTGTTCTGATGTGTTGATTCTCAGACGTTCTTCCCTAAAAGTAAAAAAAGAGTCTAAACAGCTGGACTTCTGTTCCCCTCTGGGTTTTATCAATTCAGAACTGACGGGTGTTGCACTCCAGGAGTTAATCTGCATCAGCGGCTGCAGAGCAGCTCCCTCCCCTCCCTGCTGAGGGTCTCTGTTTTGATTTCAGGCGACCTTCCTGCCGACGCTGTACGAGGAGAACTTCTTATGGAAAAGTCTGCTCATTTCTGTTGTAGCAGTAAGTTGTTATTTTGAACCATTTGACCCAAACGTTCAGAACGTGCACGGAGGTTTGCGTTAGTTTAATGTGTTTGTGTTTTCAGCCATACCTGCAGTGCATCCTTCTGCTCTTCCTGCTCCGGTGGCTGGAGATCCGTCACGGAGGGCGGGCGCTGAAGAGCGACCAGCTCTGCGGGTGAGGATCACTTGTCAAATTAACTCACAGATTAAAGACAAACAGTGGTGAAAGATTAGCAGACTAAACCCTGAGATCTTCCTGGTTTATGAATCTTTACAGGAGCTCGACAAAACCCAGACCCAAAGCAGAGCGGGTCCTGGAGGAAGAATTGAATGAGGATGAGGATGTTCAGATGGAGAAGGCCCGCGTGAAGGAGGCGCTCAGCTGTCAGTCCTGTGAAGAGGCGAGTCCATCTATAAATAAGAGACTGAACAAGATTTTTATTTTAAACCAGGTGGAGGTCCAGAGGACCTTGTAGTGGTTCAGCTACATTTAAACGTGCACTGATTAAATAAACAAATGACTGAGTTCTGTGATGACAGCAAAAGTCAGGGTTTATTGTAAAAAACAGTTTGCAGGTTGGACCAAACAACTGGACACCCACAAAAACAACAACCCTCTCTCGAACTAGTTTTGGTTTCCTTTATACCCTCTATGTACGTCAGAGGTTTGCGTAACATCGGCTTGTTATTGCAAAGTTGTCAACAGACCCCCATCTTGCCATATGACTGCTGATGACTGGTTCTCTTCCTGTAAGAGAAACACACTTAATTTTTTTCTGTAAGATAAAGGTCAGTTTGACCCAACAAACATTCTGTGCTCTGAAACACTGCATCCTCGCGGGGCCGTCTGAACAAACAACTTTTCTACTTCAGTCCTCCCTGTTTGAGGAAATTCCTCAAACAAACAAATGCCATCAAATTTTCTGAAATACTTAGTGATACATGAACACTTAAGTGTGAGATTAAATTAACCTTATACAGAATTTTACATTGTGCACTAACTGTAATAAAATGATCATGTAAAATAGTGGTGTAATATCAGCTTAAACCTATGATATTATAAAATGTGATCATTTCATTGGATGCTTGCTGTTATCTACCTGGATTATGGAGCGTCAGGACAACAAGACAATTTGTTTTTCAGAAGCCAGCTGTGGTGGTGAGTCACCTGAGGAAGCAGTACACTGGCAGGAAAGAAGGCTTTTCTTTTGGCAAGAAGACTAAAGTGGCCACGAAGAACATTTCTTTTTGCGTCCGTAAAGGTTAGAAAAATAATTTAATCACCAACGGTGAATGGTTTTCAGATGAAACTAACTGTTATCTCCTCAGGGGAGGTCCTTGGACTGCTGGGCCCCAACGGAGCAGGAAAGAGCACCATCATGCACATGCTGTCAGGTGACACCGAGCCCACAGCAGGACAGGTGAGCTCACCTGTTGGTTCTGTCAACACGGCCAGGTTCTGCTCAGGACCACAGAAACCTGGAGGGGACTCTGAGTCCAGCAGATGGTTTTTCATTTATTAGACGGGTTTAGATCAGACAGCTGGACTCGGGGGCCCTGACGGCTCGCTGTAAGACGGGTCAGAACCGATCCTCCTCAGCTATACTCATACGCAAAATGTTTGTTGTCTCAGAGCGGAATTTACTGTCAGTTAACCCGAGCTCTGTAGAGACAGACTGTGCCCAGTCTTGTGTCCCAGGTGGAATGTGGTGTGACCAGATGTTTCTAGGAGCAGGGTTACCTGTCCATCCTCAATTAATTATTCAGACTAGTTCAAGTCCAGAAATATTAATTGTTTATTTA
>JAVCKU010000052.1:21661295-21671618 GCA_032273985.1 Hypsolebias coamazonicus | reverse complement strand
GCACCATAGCGGACACGAGCTCGGCACCAGAGCGGACACGAGCTCGGCACCAGAGCGGACACGGGCTCTGCACCAGAGCGGACACGGGATCACGTGGATCACGTGGATCAGCAGCACGACCCGGGGTTCTGGTTCCAGAGCTCCACACTTCACATCTTCCTGCCCATATTGAGGATTTCTTCAGGGTTCTTGGAGCCCAGCAGTGATCCTCCTGCTTCTGAATACTTGGACAATAAATATTTTGAATCTTATAAAATATTAAACGACCACCCACCTGATGCCAACAGCGTCACGTTGAAACATCTGTTTTAACGCCAGCTGTGCACTTCCTGCTGCAGAGTTTTATTCTGCAGCGCCCCCTGCTGTGTAGGAGGGGGCTGCAGGAAGGATTGTTTGTTTTTGCTGAATAGCTCTGAAGTTGTTGGTAAATATTAGTTTAATCTTGGGATACACACATTCAGACATTTTAGTGTTTATTCCAGCTTCAGCTGTTGGAGGGCGACATTTAGCTGGGCGTCGGCTGGGTGAGCTGAAGCTTTGCTGTGAGTCATAAGTAATCATTAATGAAGTCTCTGATGGACTCTGGTGGGTCCTCTGAAACCAGTGTGTGAAGGTGTTGGACCTCTGATCTCTGATTGGACCACAAGCCACTCGAGCATGCACAGAGCCCAGAGCCAGGCTCAGGTCCAGTTGTGCTCCTTCATCAGCAGCAGAGTCCAGAAGCAGGTGGGCCTCAGAGTCCTGCAGCCTCTGCTGCTCGCTCTCCTTGGGTTCTGCGTCCTCTGTGTTTTCCTCCCTGCTTCACGTCTCCTCCTCCTCCTCCTCTGCTCCCTCCATCTTTCTCCTCTAACGAGCCAAACAAACATGGAGGCTGCAGGAACCAGAACTCATCTCTCGTCTTGCTGGATGCAAATGTGTAATTTGTGTGAAGCGGCTGCCTGGCTGCTGGTGTTTTATTTCCCATCAGGACGGATCAAACCGCTGCGAGCTGAGTGTGACAAACAATCACGGTTTCATTTCAGGGGCTTGATGTCGGCCTCTTCTTCACTGAGGATGAGGAGGGAGGCCGCAGCTTCCTCATAGTAGGACGTTAACCACCAGTGGAGGTCACAGTTCAGTTCTGTACAAACCAAACCACCGGGCCTGGATTCCTGTTTCTTTTTGAACCTTCTCGTCACGTTCTCTCAGACTGTAGACATGGCCTGGAGCACCGGCTGCCACCGTCTTGTCTGGTGCCACTCCAGCAGCAACTAATAAAACTGTCAGAGTGACGAACGCACCGCCGGAAATTATTTCAGTCAAGCAATCAGAAGACAAACGTGCGTGTCTTTTTTATTTAACAGTGCCCTTCTGACGCCCTGAACGCACCACGGAACCTCCTCTGTTCATATCACAGAATAAAATCCAGTCAGTCAGATTACAGACCTGGAAACATCTGGTTCTGTCCTGACCCAGCAGAACTTTGTGTGGAGTTCTGTTTTGGTGTCTCTCCTGGTTCTGGAGGAGTTCTGACCCACTCTTCTTTCCATCATTGATATTTCAAACTGGATGAGGATTAAATACATGCTGACCTCTGCTAAAACACACACTCTGCCTGTAAATGGTCTGTCCTGATCAATGTCCCAATACTTATTGAACATTATTATTGATGTTGTCGATCTAACTTTTTTTTATATGTTGTGTTTAACATTTTAGGAACTTTTGTGTGAATCGTTTTATCTGTTGCTGCTGTTACGCTGGAATTTTCCATCTGTGGGACAAAAAGGCTGTTTCTGTTCTGCTCACATTTGACTCCAGAACCGTTTGGGTCACAGACGAGTTGCTGATGTCTTTCCGCTTTGGCATTGTTTTAACTCACCTGTATGCTCCAGGGAGGGAAACTCTAGCTGCACCTTCATTCAGACGTGACCTTTGACCTTTGTTTGTTTGCGTTCAACCAGCCCCTGCAGTCTGATGTCCAGCAGCAGGTCTTAGTTTCTGCTCAGGTGAACTTTGTGTTAAATCTTATTGTTCATGAGTCGCTCTCCTCTCCGTCCACTCACTCACCTCTTTCTACCGTCTGGCACGTGGAACACACAGCCTGCGTGCACGATGTGCGCTGACGCGCGGCCCAGGCGGGCGGGGCTCGTCACCGAGGATTAGCTCTTATTAGAGTCGAGAGCGGCCCATAATGCACCACAGGTGGCTGGCACCGCGACCCGCCAGCGCTTGGCTCGCTGACTGAAGTGGACGTGAAACCAATTATCACCAGGTTCACACCAGAGCCAGCAGAGCGCCGTGGGCGGGCGGCCCGGCTGCCTTCTGCTCCGCTCCGAGGACGGAGTGGTGCTGGAGCTCTGCTGTCATCAGGAGGGGGCGGACCGGGTCCCAGCCAGGTCAGGATCGAGGTCTTCAGACCATCAACAACCGCTCGTTCAGGGAATCAGGGGTTTCTGCTGAGGCCGATTGATTCTGTTGTTCCTCGTTAAAACGAGACTGGAAATAATCCTTAATCTCAAGAATAATCTTTAAAAATGCTCCACTGACATGAAGCTGCTGGATTTTTAAAAATTATACATGTTCAAAGGAGAAGGGGAGTGGTGGTGCAGAGGTTAGAGAAGGTGTTCCTGTGATTGGAAGATTGCAGGTTCAATTCCCAGTACCGACGACATCAAAATGTTGGTGTGAAAGGTGAAGCACCCACACCTGCCTCCACCCTCATTTGCCTCAGTTTGGGCTCTTGAGCAAGGTGCTTAACCCCCACCATCTGCTCCCGCAGGCGCTCTAGATAGCAGCTCTCTGCTCCACACAGAGGGCTGTGGTAGCGGCGACTCCTGACCTGACATGAAGCAGGAGGTGTTCATGGGGCAGGTGGAGCAACTGAAGCGGTGGAGTCTGAGGGAACGTTGTGTCAGATATGATGCAGGAGGTTTCAGAGGCCTCTCAGGGGAACATGGCTCCACGTTCTCCCTCCAATCCCAACGTTTTCCTCTTGGTTGTGTCTGTTTTTACGTCTCTGCGCTGAACACGAGACAAACCTCTGAGGCTGAAGTGCAGGACGGTGCAGAGAACGCTTTCCACGATAAAATGTGGAGGATGTGACTTCCTGTTGTGTATTCAGCTTTGGCTTCCTGATGGTGGTTGTCCTGTGAGTCTCTCATCACCAGGACGTCCACCTGAGGCCTGGAGGAACATCTACAACATTTAAACTGTAAACATGGTCCCATCCAGGCTGCAGAACCTGATGCGTGATGCGTTCAAGGTCCTGATGCATGATGTGGTCAAAGACCTGATGCATGATGTGGTCAAAGACCTGATGCATGACGTGTTCAAAGACCTGATGCATGATGTGTTCAAAGACCTGATGCAAGATGCTTTCAAGGACCTGATGCATGATGCGTTCAAGGTCCTGATGCGTGATGCTTTCAAGGACCTGATGCATGATGCATCCAAGGTCCTGATGCCTGATGTGTCCAAGGTCCTGATACGTGATGCGTCCAAGGTCCTGATGCGTGATGCGTCCAAGGTCCTGATGTGTGATGTGTTCAAAGACCTGATGCATGATGCCTTCAAGGACCTGATGCATGATACGTCCAAGGTCCTGATGCATGATGCGTCCAAGGTCCTGATGCATGATGCATCCAAGGTCCTGATGCGTTCAAGGTCATTGCATGATGTGCCCAAGGTCCTGATGTGTGATGCGTCCAAGGTCATGATCCGTGATGCGTCCTAGGTCCTGATGCGTGATGCATTCAAGGACTTGATGCATGATGCGTCCAAGGTCCTGATGCGTGATGCGTCCTAGGTCCTGATGCGTCCAAGGTTCTGATGCGTGATGCGTCCAAGGTCCTGATGCGTGATGCGTCCAAGGTCCTGATGCGTGATGTGTCCAAGGTCCTGATGCGTTCAAGGACTTGATGCATGATGCGTCCAAGGTCCTGATGCGTGATGCTTTCAAGGTCCTGATGCGTGATGCGTCCTAGGTCCTGATGCGTGATGCGTCCAAGGTCCTGATGTGTCCAAGGTCCTGATGCGTGATGCGTTCTAGGTCCTGATGCGTCCAAGGTCCTGATGCGTGATGCGTCCTAGGTCCTGATGCGTGATGTGTCCAAGGTCCTGATGTGTCCAAGGTCCTGATGCGTGATGCGTCCAAGGTCCTGATGCGTTCAAGGACTTGATGCGTGATGCGTCCAATGTCCTAATGCGTGATGCGTTCAAGGTCCTGATGCGTGATGCGTTCAAGGTTCCTTGGTCTGGTGCAACCCTTTCCAACCAGTCTATGGACCACACAGTTCAGGTTTGAGTTCCAACACACCATGAATGAATCCCTTCTGCAGTGTCCCGTTAACGTGTCAACTCAAGCAGGAGTGTTGGAGCTGTAAACATCTAGAACATGCAGCGTGTTCTGCTCCGAGGACCAGGGTTTGGAGAACAGCTGCTCTCACAGATACAGCTGTCCAGATTGACACTCCATTTGAAACAAACCGAACACCTGCAGGAACCGACCTGAGTTATTTGTAGGGTTTCTATTTCTGAAAGCTCATCCTGCTGTTCTGTGTGGTCCAACGAGGACCGTTGAGCTTTTTGATCAGAACTTGTTTTGAGGTTTGACACTTTTAGGCTGCTATTTTCAGATATTTAAAAAGGATAAATTTAGCAGAAGATGAAACCGTTTGGTTCCTTTCATGCAGCGGGCGTTACTTGATGAGGTGTCGACTCTGAAACTTAAATAAATTCAGCTCCTTGTTTCCAAATCAGCCATAAATTGACCTTTCAGACACTGACAGCCAATCAGGATGATGCATCAATGGGAGGGAGGACATACGAGGAGGAGGAGGGATGAAGCTGAAGAAGAATGTAGACGACAACTGGGCGTCTGTTTTTAAGCATTTTGACACTTAAAAGTTTTCAATCTGCACTCAGACGATTTGTTTCATACAGATTTCAGATAAATCACCTAAAGCTGAATAAGTTCCCTGAAAAGAACCCAAACTGACCTGAGTTCAGTTTGAGGTCTGTCTCTTCTGTGTCACTACAACGACTCAAAGGAAGTGAACATGAGACAAGATCACAACGAGCTTTATCCTCAGGTAGAATTTTCCCATGAGTCTTTGGGCTGTCTGTGTTTCCAGAAGTCTTTAGACCTGAACGAGGACGGTGCAGCTCCACATCGTCTCTCTTCTGATCTGCATGGACACAAAGTCAAAGGATGCAGCGTTTTGTCTCACAGCTGATCAGAGATCAGCTTAAATGTGCAGTTAGTTTTTCATGTTACACGTATGATGTTTTGTAAACTTCATGTTGTGCTCCTGGTAGTGATAGAAGGACTGAAGCTCTACCTCCACTGTAGTAATGAGGCTGTGGCTCCGGACCATTTTGCTGAAGCAGCTCTGGGGTTACTGGTTTATCTACAGTCCAAACTTCACCTCTGGTCATGGATCAGGACTGAAAGAGCTAGACCCTGGACCCATATGGCTGAAAGGGTGGTGGTGGTGGTGGTGGTGAGGGTTCAGGTTCAGCCTTAAAGAGGAGGTAAGGAGCTCCCATCATCAGTGGGGAGCTCGGACTAGAGCCACGTCCTCCTGAGGAGCTGGACAGTTTCTCTGTGGACAGGGAGCTCTGAGGTTCCTTCTAGGACTTGATCTCCTCCACAGCCCCCACATCTGCATGTTAGCCTCTCAGTTAGCAGCAGAGCTGTGAGCGCTTCCGTTTTTGTTGTGGGGAGATGCTTGTTCTGCTGACATTTATTAGATTATGGATAAAATTAGATGGGTCTAACTGAAACTGCATGAAGCTTTGGATTTATAGTCCAGAGAACGTCTTCATGTTTGAGTTTATGAAGAGCTGAACACAGTGACTACATGCCGCGGCTGAGTGAAGATCTTTGACTGTAAGGAAGTAAATGTTCAGATTAAACTGGTTAAATGAAAACAGTTTGATCCAAATACGACGAGGTAGGGGTGGGGTTCAGGAGGGATGTGGAGGTTTCCACACGGCATAATGTACAATCAGTGTGATTGACAGCCTTCCAGCAGGACTCTTCCTCCTCCTGCAGAGATGTTCTGCTGCCTCCTCCTCTAACCCAGCATGCAACTGGGCTGTTCGTGGAATTATCCAAGTGTCTTCAGCCACAGCTGTTTACGAAGAGGGACACCGCTGCAGGGAGATGATAAAGACGAAGGTGAAGAGCATCATCAGAGGGAACAAAGTCCTACAAATCCAATTCTTCCTAAATGAACCAAAACATTAAAACCAGGAAGATTCACCTCAGTCAGAAAGTTGATTTGATGGATAAAACAAACTTTCAGCTCTCTCACTGAGACTTCTGCCTCCAAAGTAACTCATAGCTGTTCTTCTTTCCTCAGACCCTATTCACTCATGGATGCTGTCACACATAACTCCAGAGTCAGGTGTCGTTGACGGTTCCACGCCGACTCGCTCTGAAGCCACAAGCATGGATGAAAGCTGCAGGTTTCAGTTCAGAACACACAGACAGGCTAATGAGGGTGAGCAAGTCAAGGAGAAACAAGGTGATAAAAAGATGAGACTCACACACGCTTGTTTCTGGACAAGAATTCATCTTTTATTCATCGTCCGATCTCTGAGATCAGACCTTAGAGGTGCTGCTGTGGGCGTCTGTACGGAGGGCGTCTGTACGAAGGGCATCTGTACGAAGGGCGTCTGTAGGAAGGGCATCTGTACGAAGGGCGTCTGTACGAAGGCGTCTGTACGAAGGCGTCTGTACGAAGGTGTCTGTACGAAGGCGTCTGTACGAAAGGTGTCTGTACGAAAGGTGTCTGCACGAAGGGCATCTGTACGAAGGGCATCTGTACGAAGGGCATCTGTACGAAGGGCATCTGTACGAAGGGCGTCTGTACGAAGGCGTCTGTACGAAAGCGTCTGTACGAAGGCGTCTGTATGAAGGGCGTCTGTACGAAAGGTGTCTGCATGGAGGGCGTCTGTACAAAGGCGTCTGTACGGAGGGCGTCTGTACGGAGGGCGTCTGTACGGAGGGCGTCTGTACAGAGGGCGTCTGTACTGTGGGCATGTTTGAGTCTCCTCCAGTGTGCACGTTGACTGTAGGTGGTCCAAGTTTGCCGTCAGAGCCGCCTCGGTGTCTGAGCTGCAGAGGATATTTTTGGTGGTGATGCTGCTCCGGGTGTTTGTGAACTTCAGGCTGCAGCTGCTGTTCTTTAACTTTTGCTCTGACCAAAATGTTCCCTCACTTCGTCCCACTGGTTGTTTTGTACCAGTCAGGTGACTCTGTTACCACGTCCCCTCCTCCTGCACCAAAAGACAAACTTCTCGGGGCTCCGTCTCTGTGCAGATGTTTAAAGCTTCTGTCAGGTGCCTCCATTTGAACAGACCCACGGATGGAGCAGCGTTCACTGCAGCTTCTGAGAACACTGAAGGTGTTGATTATTTCAGCTGAGGTTCTGCTGGAGGGGAATGTAGCTCCCTGTTTTTCTGTGCTCTGTTCATGCTGCTCCTCCTGAGCTTCATGTGCATGAGCAGCTTTACACTAAACTGTCACTGAACTATTCCAGACAATTATTGTGATTTTTAACGATCACACTTTTAAGCTCTCGTGATGGAATATCATGACTTTGCAGTTTAATTACTGGACTCCCGCCCATGAAGGCAACACGATGAAGCACATCGATAAAACGAACGGGAACATTACGCGGCGCACTCTGTTAAGATGCTAAGAGGATGATGGAGGACCGCTCGTTGTTCCAATTAGTGGCTCAGATTTATGGACATCCTGATGATGCAGCTTTGCCCTTTTTAGAAAAAGATCACAACAAATCTAAGATAACTTTTCATGGCTGAGGGAAATAAACTGGATCTCAGGAGCTTTAGAGCAACGCATTCGAAGGCGCTGATGTTGGAGCTGCAGCCTTTAAACAAGCCAGCGCTTCTTTGTTGTGAGAATGAAACATTCTCACTATTGTGATCCATTTTTCCCCCCGTACGGTTTTTGACGTGATTCTCCTCCTACAGTTTTCATCTATTTCAACAAACCATAAATCAAAATGTTCGGCTCTTTCAGGACACTCCTGCTGTGGCTTTTGGTATTGGTGCAACTTTAGCTATTTGAAATATTTAGCCTTTTCTACCATTTTACCTCATATAAAATGAATTGAGCTCATTCTCCATCCTTCACATCTTTAGATGTGTTTACAACTTTTTACTGCTCCTTTCACATTTTGTTCTGCTTCAGCTTCTTTCAGCTTCCTGCTTCTAATTTCAGCTGTTTTTTCAGCTGTTTTGTGCTCCTGTCTGATTGTTTCAGCTAATTTCAGCTTTATGCTTCTTTAAGCTCATTTCTGCAATTCAGCATTTTCTGCCATTTCAGCTACTATTCATCAGTTTTATACTAATTTGAGCATTTCCAGCTAATCCCACATTTTTGCACCCATTTCTACTTTTTCAGCCTAATTCAGTAAAAATGTGCTCTCGCCACTTCCTTTGTGTAATTTAAGCTTCGTTCTGCTCTTCAGCTGTTTTTGTGTGTGCTAATTTCATTTTTTTTTTTCAGACAATTTCCACTTTTTTGTGCTAATTTCTGCTTCTTTAGCCTTTTTGGGCAAACTTATGTTATTTCTGCTTTCTTCTTATTTAAGCTATTAGCATTTTTAGTTAATTTCAGCTGTTTTCAGATAATTGTAGTTTTTGTAGTAATTTCTGCTACTTTCAGCCTGATTAACTTCTTTATGCTAATTTCAGCTTATTCTCCTTTTAGCTCATTCCTTCAAGTTTCAGCTTTTTCTGCTAGTTCTTCTACTTTTTAGCTGTTTTGGTCCTAAATTACCTTTTTCAGTTAATACACATTTTTAAAAATTATTTTAAGCTCCTTTCACTTCCTTCTGGAAGTTTTACCTTCTTTGTCTTTTCAGTTACTTTTCAGCTATTTTTTTTTCTAATTTAAGCTTTTCAAAATCTCATTTCCCCCCAATTTTTTTGTTTGTTGATAACTTCTACTTATTGAAACTTGATTCTGCAACTATCTGTTCTTTCTGCTTTCTTCGGCTTGTTCTTCCATTTAGCTACATTTCTTCATGTTTTAGCTAATTTCAGCTGTTTTTCAGCATTTACTCAAGCAATAAGCATTCAAACTGCATTTTTCAGGCCAAACAATTTCTCTAGTTGAAGGTGTTTTAAATTTAAATTAAACATTTGGAGTGTGCACATTGTACATGCACCAACAGGTCGTAAGGACCAATCAGTGATTCCTGATGAACATTTGATCATTGTGTCACTGACAGATGTAGTAAAAATCAGAGTTAGATCTCTGAAGGTCACAGTTGCCTACATTTAACCAAGAGTGAGATTAAAACCAAACAAACCCCGTGGGTTAGTGCTGCAGAACAACTGTAACTTACTAATGTGGATCTTCTAACGCACTCTGTTTTTAAACATCAAATACTTTTCTCCCAAAAAACAAACGAAACCTCTTCAGTTACTTAAACCTGACGATTAGATGTCGATTCAGTTTAGCACTCCAGTCAACAATCTTTAATCCGTCACGTACATGTATGAATGGTACTCAGAGATGAGTCTGGATGTTTCCATGGCAACGATGCTTCATCCTGTCCTCTCTGAGTCACTGTGACTCCAGCATCAGCCACTTCCAGCCAGGTCAGAACCAAACATGTGAGCGTGAGATGTTTGTGTTCTCACAGTCTGGAGCTCATTTCTTTGACTTCACTCCCTCCTGAGTAAAACCATCTCCTCGCCCAGAATCAGAGACAAATAAAGTGTGTCGGTCAGCGAGCAGCGGCGCTGCTGTTGTGTTGCAGCTGCAGGTTGTAATGCGTGAGTGTGGCTGACAGCTGGAAACACAACAGTCACACTTCAGGTTGGATCTGCAGAGGCTTTCAGGGCCTGAGAAGCTGCTGTGGACTGCACAGACTGAAGACGGAGACACTCTGAGTCACGGCGCCTCCACTGGACGCTTCACACTTCCTGCTGCTGCCAACATCACCCCGCCAGGTTCCAGAGACGCGTTCAAGTCTAAACCAGCTGGTCCACAGGACACTGAGACAGACATGTTTCCAGCTATTCAGTTTAATTCAGTTTATTTTATAAAGCTCCAAATCACAACAAAGTTGTCTCAGGGCACTTTACAGGAACATTCACATAGAAAAGCCAGTTTGTAAAGTTCTCTATCGAAGGAATCCAGCAGACAAGTTGAATCTTGACTTCGTTGCAGTCTCCCATCCTGAGCAAGCACAGTGGAGACAGTGGAAAGAAAAACTCCCTCAACAGGAAGAAACCTCCAACAGAACCAGGCTCAGGACAAGCAGCCATCTGCTTTGACCAGCTGGTTGAGAGGACAGA
>JAVCKU010000052.1:21628297-21638627 GCA_032273985.1 Hypsolebias coamazonicus | reverse complement strand
GGGGGGTCACAGAGGACGGTGGGAGGGGGGTCACAGAGGACGGTGGGAGGGGGGTCACAGAGGACGGTGGGAGGGGGTCACAGAGGACGGTGCTCGTGAGGTCTGGGGCGAGCTAACTCTGCTAGAAGCACCTCTTTAAGTGGCAGAAGTCTCCGTGCTGACACCTCAGCTTGCAGTGATTGGCCCCTCAGAGCCAACGAACAAGGCGATATGACACGACACTACCGTACGGTAAATGATGCGGTCCTGGGGGGTGTCCCGGAGCCGAGCGGCGTGCAGGTAACTGCCTCTGTGGTGTTCCAGAGAGACTGGATCCTGCAGAAGTAAAGGATAAAGAGGCTCCACGGATTGTTTTGTTGTGTGAACGCTGAGTCTGCGTTCACTGTTTCCACAGTTTATTGTCGCAGCTTGTTTCTGCTTTAGCTGCTAAACGTTCGGCTCGTGCTGAACCTGTGGCACCATCAGAACGTCCTGCTCTTCACCCGTCAAAGTTCTTTGGTCCCACTTCTACTTTCCACACAGAGACTATTTGTCTGAGGCTCACTTTTTACTCTGTGTTTCTGCCTGAAGGGCTGCTGCCCCTCCCCCTCAATCACCATGGCAACCAGTGACTCAGCAGGTTGTGCGTCTTCTTTTCTTCCTCCTCTGTTTCCATCATGGCCGCCCCCGTAGACTCTTTATCAGACCTCTGCAGATCCAGAGGATTCAGTCAGAGCGCCGGCAGGAAACAGGAAGAGGACTGAAGCTGTACTTTCAGAATAAGAGTCTGACTCTGTCCTGTCTGGCCTCAGAGGATGTAGTTGATGGATGAAGCAGAATTTTCTGCTTGAACCTGTCACATCATGTATTTCTAATCAAAAGTTTAGTTTCTTTGTGTTTTGGTGCAGCCCTGCTGTCTGGTCTTCATCCTCCTCCTCCTCGTCGTGTTGCCACTCTGAAGGTGAACAAATCAAACGCACCTTTTCTGCAGCTGTTGTCTGGTGTTTCTGGGACGTTTGTTCTGGGTTTGATGTTCTCATTGATTTCTTGTGCTGTTCTGGTTCTGCTGCATGAGGCCGTGCACATGTGGGTGGAGCCTCATCTCTAACAGAAAGGTGTGAATTAAATGTGGGCGGAGCCTCATCGCTGTAACAGAAAGGTGTGGATTAAGTGTGGGCGGAGCCTCATCGCTGCAACAAATGTGTGGATTAAATGTGGGTGGAGCTTTATCTGAATGACAAATATAAAGACTAAATGTGGGCGGAGCTTGAGGGGATGAGAAAAGCTCTATTCAAACTTTATTTATACAGGTTAATCTATAAATCTATAAATGCAGGTCAACCAAAAACACTTCAGTCTTGTGTGAATGGATCTGACACGCACGCACGCACGCACGCACGCACGCACGCACGCACGCACGCACGCACGCACACCTTTTATCTTTCATTTCATCTACTGTATATGAAAAAGATCTGATGTCATTTCTGTCTCTGACTCCATCCCCCTCTTTAATCTTTTAGTCATCTAATTCTGGAGTCCTGGTTCTGGTTCTGGTTCTGGTTCCTGACTGACACCAGGCTTCATGAGGAGGAGGAGGAGATTACAGTTAGAGCAGTTAGAGCAGTTAGACCCGGTCTAACTGGTCTAACTGGGTCCAGTTTTGTACTCACATATTTTCTGTGGAACTGAGATCAGGACTTGTCTGCCGACCTTAGACTGAAGAACTGGACCTGGATCAGTTGAACCAGTTCTTTGTTCACACCCTGAACTGACTCGTTGTGAATCAGTTAAATAGAAACAGATTTAAATCTTTGTTCTTCTAGTTCATGACCTCTTCCTGCAGCTGCTGAACGTTTCCTTCAAACTCTGAGTCTTCTAGAGTAAATGTCCCTTTGACGTCTGGTTCATCTTCTCTGAGGGAACCTCTGAAATTGATGAGCTCAGGTTTGGGTCTTGTGGACTCGTAGGCTGGAGGTCAGACTATAAATCCAGTGACCTGATTGGCTCCGGTTGCCGTGGTGACAGCCATCTTTGGGTGAAGCCGTATTGATCCAAGTCTCATCTGTTTGTTTCATGAAGCGTGACTCAGAGGTCCTCCTGAGGGATCCTGGTCTCCGGCTCCTTCTGGACGTGTTGGTGTCGTTGACAGTCGTTGGTGTTGTGTGGACGCGCTGCAGCCGTTGGTGTTGTGTGGTCCCTCTGCGCCTCAGACAAACAGCAGGCGCTTCCATCAGCCGGGCGGCAGACTGGATCATTCACAAGGTTAATCTGGAGCCGGCCCGTTCACCCGTGGCCTGTTCTTCTCAGCACCGTTCTTCTCGCTTTTCGTTCTGCCTCGTTAGGGACATCTGGGTGGAGCTGAGTGTCGTTACACGGGTGTTAGCGGAGTCTCCGTGCACACCTCCCTCTGTTGGTCGAAAAGGCCCCAACGTGCACGTCTGCTGCTGAGCGCTTCACTCGGGCTGTAGCTGTCTGAAGGCCGGATGTGAGAGCTAAACGTTTCAGCGCTCGCAGGAGAGGACAAGCTCATGAAGCTGCAGCCCGGAGACGGTGGGCACCAACGACCCGTCAGCTTTTAGTTTGTCTGCTCCAGGTTTCTAACACTCCACGTGTTGTTCAGGTGTTCTTTTCTCTGTGTGCAGCAAACGATGGAACAGCGTTCATTTGCTCCAGCGTCAGCCGGCTGCTGTTACACCTCTGAGCCTGCAGGGCGGCGGTCACAGAGCTGACCTGCCGCCGTGTCACCGGCTGCGACCAGTCGGAGGAAAACCTGCGAGACTGATTGTGCTTGTTGCCATCATGGCTGCTTCTTGTCGGCCCGCTCGAGACAATCTGGGTCTTTTTTGTGTTCTGAACTCACAGAAGCATCTTCTAGGTTGTGGAAGATGTTCTGTTGTCCTCCAGCCGACCTGCTGCGGCTCCTTCAGACCTGTGATATCATCAGAGACGTCCTCCATGTTCAGTGTAGAAGGTTCAGCCCAACTTCCTGTGGCTGTTTAAACTGTGGTTCTGCTGTGAAGTCGGAGCTGCAGGTCCAAACCATTCAGGCCTCTGGGAATATTGATGATTATTAGTTGATTCATTCAGTCTCCTTCCTGCATCAGAGCTCACAGATCCCGTCTACGTGCACGTTTTCATGTGTTTGTGTTTAACGCTGTCGAAGACGTGGAAAACTGAAAACAGTCAATAAAACAACAAATCTCCAACAAACAACAATAAATAAAGAATAAAGAAGCTTTGGCTCCTGCAGAGGGTCTCCACCACCCTCAGCAAAGATCTGCTGTAACGTCCAGTCATGAAATGTTCCCAGAGCTCAGATCCAAAGTTTCTCCATGCTCCATCACAACATCAATTAATCAAACGAGCAGATTCTGGGAGGAATCAGGAGAACCTTTCAGACCTTTGGTCTCTGGTCCTGGTTCATTTGGGCCAGGTGTAGATGGAAGCTCAGCAGAACGTCGGCTGATGCTTCAACTCACAGCTAAGCTGAGATTTCTGGGACTTTTATTAAAAATATAAGTTCCTGCTCTCAGCCGGATCCATCAGCTCATGTGAACCTTCAGATCTTCTCATGTGAACCTTCAGGCCAGGAGCCGGTCTTCAGACCACCTTTGGTCCGGCCCGTTGGTGTGAACGAGGTCATTTCTCCTCGTCCCGTCCCTCAGCAGGAACGTGCACGTCATTCATGCATGTAGTTTCCCAGCCTGTGGGCCTCCGTGCGCTGCGGGGGCTCCATGTGAGAATAATGCACGTGGAAATTCACCCTCTCACTCACCAGCAGGCTCTGAAATAAATATGAGGGTGAGGAGGAGCATGAGGTCTCCGTCCACATGGAGACGACTGACGGCAGATGGAAGACGAGCGGCCACAGGCCACACCTTGTTGGTCCAAGATGTTCAAGTGGAGGGTTACGCTGTGGAGGGAGGTGTTCTTCTTGTTTAAAGCAGAGCAAAGTGACGATCCTGGAGACGAGACATTTTTCCACCAACAGGAGCAGTGGCCGAGCCAAGGGGTGGCCAATGGTGGCCTTGGCCCCCATACATTAATCTTTGTCCACACCACTCATTCCATGAAAGTAAAACTTTTAAACAATATAAAAACTAGAAAGTGTTTGGAGTTGGCACACACACACACACACACACACACACACACACACACACACACACACACACACACACACACACACACACACACACACAAACACACACGCACACACGCACGCACGCACGCACGCACACACAAACATGGTGGTGGCCATCTTGGATTTTGATGTGCCGTTTCTCTACGCCTCCACTCGGCCACATTTGGAGTCATCATGCTCACAACATGGACAGACTGTTTCTAGTCTGATCAGGACTGAGGTCTGAAGAACCACTCTTAAGACCTTCAGGTGGTCTACCTCAACAGCTACCTCTAGGGACTAGTTGGATTCAGAGCATCAGTGAGTTAGTTTCATTTTTTTGACTCTGTTTAAAGTCACACTGAACACACGCAGGACGTGACGGGTTCAAGACGATATCTGGAACATGTTCGTTTCACAGACATGAAAACGAGCTCCGAGGTGTTACCAAACTCTTTGGAAGCTTCACTGTCAGTCGTTTACCATTTTTCATGACCAGTGAGCTACTATCTGAACCAAAACCAGAATCTGGTCCCAGAACTGTGGAACATTTACACATCAGAACATTCAGCTGTAGAACCAATAATCCTCATGAAATGGGTTTGAGATACCTGCGGCCATCTTGAGTCATTTTTGTTGCATACAGAAGAAAGGACGGAGATGTCCAGGATTTTATGGTCCACTGTCTGTGTCCATCTGTCTGGTGAAGTTCTGGACCTTTAGCAGAAACTGACATAAATCAGAATTCTTCTGCCAGCACGCCTTCAGCTTTTCTCTTCTTCCAAACACAAGAAGTCGAGTTTAAGCCAAAGAGCTGGATTTTGGACTCACCTGATGTGAACTTTCTCCCAGACCTTCTCAGAACCATTTAGACATTCCCTGGCTGACAGGTCTGTACTGGGGTCTTCCTCAGTGGTGTACCTTCTGAAGATGGACCAGTACATGAGTTTTGGATTACTTTATGGTGTAGAGTGGTAAAGTTGGTGTTGGTGGGACCATGGTCACCACCAATCTCCATCCTGGAGGAGGATCATATGTGGAGCTCCAGACTGAGACGACTGACAGTCGCCTTCTGAAGAAGCATGTCAGGGTTATTTATGTAAAGGTCATGGATGTTTTCACTTACTAATGTTAAATTAATGTAGAACCATGTGTGTGAGGTCGAGAGTCTCTGTCTACTCGGAGAGGAACCGCCTGAACTGAGCCTGCAGATAACAGAACTTCAGACACCTTCACTTCTGTGAGCGGTGAAGCAGAGGTCGTCTGGACCTCGCCTCTGCCTGATAACATCTCTTAAAGCGTTCCCTGACTCTTTGTCCAGGTCAGACCTGACCGGAGCTTCACTGTAACATCTGGCTTGAATTCTGCCCCTTGCATGTGAACTGGTCTGAAAAGTCTTCTCGTGTCCTCAGAGTGGCAGAGATGATTTATTTATCCAACTAAGCACACCCACCGACGTCACCTTCTGATCTTCTTGCTCATACAGTCCATTCCAGCCTCGTGCCGGTGTAGATCTAGTTCTTCTGACAGGTCTGTGGTCTGACCCATGGTGGAGGAGAGGTTGGAATGGAAACCTTCTCCTGAACCATTCAGGTTTTTCTTCATTTGTCACGTTGTTTCATGTTTTTGGGGCATTTCTAGTAATTTAACACTTTTTTACGCTTGTTGAGCATCTGCTCACCAAAGCCGGAGCAACGTGTTTCTAAAGGTGCATCACATAAAAAGATGTTCTACATGTTTGGTCACCAGGTCCCACAGACCGCTCGGCTCATTTCCATCTCCTCATTCAGCTGTGGAGTTCCATTAACGGACTCTAATTGGAAAACCAAAACCCATTTACTCCACGAATGCAAACATCATCCATTGTTAGAACTAGGAGGAGGTGCAGTTTTACACAAATGTAATCTTAGCCTCCAGACGGAGCGGTGGGGGCACATGAGCTCCTTTACATGAAGTCGTTCTGCTCAGAGACCCGTGTCAAACGGATGTTGTAAAGATGAAGCTCGGTCCCACACCAGAAATCCTTCCAGAGAAGTTCTGTGTTTCTGTTTTATTACAAACTTCTCAAAGTAACGTACTTTAACTCCCCTCCCCCACGCTGAAGCCCTCCGATGGGTCTCCTCACCACCTCCCTGTAATCCATTAAGAAGTTCCCTCGACCAGCACGGTGTGTGTTTTCCTCCCACCGGGTCTTTCGTTACGCGATCGTTTGAAGCGTCCTCTGAGGAGCTGCAGCATCTTCTTACCCTGCACTCGTTCCAAGTCGCTTTAGAGAAGAGCATCAGCTAAATGGATGAAACTCAGAATATGTTTCAGGTTTCAGAGCCTCCGAGGAGCCGGAGCACGTCGTTATGAAGAAGTGCTCCTGAAAGTTCTCACTTTGGGCGACTTTTAGACACTTTAGTTGTTAAGTGCTTGCTGTTGCAGAGTCCTTGCACTTTGTGTACTTCTCATTTCTCTGTTGAGCCGAAGCGTTTCCCTCCGTTTGTGTCATCAACCAACCTGCTCACGTTTTCTGCAGGACGGAAACGATGGTTGAGTTTGTTTCTGATGAGCCTGCGACCGTTAGCAGGACACTGCCCCGCTGACAACACGGGCTGGACTCACTCACATTAACAGACGGGTCACCTAACTGCCGCTCGTTCCACCTGGACGTCCGAAGATCTGAAAACTTCTCAGTTTGTTCACTTCAAATGAAATGAACCGTCTTCAACAGTTTACAGTCGATTCATTTTAATAAAAAGACAAAATATCAAACGAGAAACGTTTTAAGTAAGTCACCAAATGGTTTTCCTGCTACTGCAGGAAATCAGTAATTGATTCATAAACAACAGTCAGAACTTTGGCTTTTTTAAGTTCAACCTTTGTTTTTACAGGTTAGTCTCAATGAGCCTCGAGGACTCTTACGAGAGACACCTGGTTTAACAACAAGTGATGACAACAGTGGAAAATCATAAAGGATGCATACAAATTGAGAATAACAAGTGAAAAGAATAAATAGTATTAAAAAAACCTGACAACAGCTGCATTATAAAGTGATGTAAAATATTTGGTTTCTTCCATGAACTTAGATGTTTGAAGTTATTTAGAGAAGTCAAGGCCGAGAGCTTCAGATCTTTTTACAAGATATTCCAGGAAACAGGAGCGGAGTAGGAGAAGGTCCTTTTGTCTAGTTCAGTCTTCACTGAGGGAACACTGCAGGTAATAATGTCCTAATGTACCAGAGAGAGTCTGCGTGAAGTTACTGATGACCAGTTAACCAGTGAATACTGGGTGCAGTGGTGGGTACGGTAGTTACAGCCAGTGAACATAAAAAAAATCAGATTGACAAATATTACAAGTAGCTGCAGAGGTGGTCTCAGTTTGTGTTTTAAAACACAGAGACATGCTGGCATGCTTTAATATTTTACTGCAGCAGAGCTGCAACACTGTCAAGAGAAGGTCATGGACCAGATGTGAAGCTGACGGTGGTCAGTGACTGATGATGATCACAAAATGACTTGATCTGACTAAAGGACCAACGGTCACCCTCAGCCCAGAGCCAGACCATCACGTCGTCATGGTAGACTCATCTGTAACAAGCAGCTGTGAGAATACACCCTGAAGACGTAGTCAAGACCCTCCATGATGTTGTGGCTGGTGTTGGTGCTGTAGCAGAGTCATCCTGCAGTCTGAAGAGGCTTCTTGGTCAACTCACAGAGACTCCATGGGGTTGATCAATTTTAGTCGTGCACTAATCTGAAGAAGGCAGCTGTGTATTTTACCACTTCAGCCCATGTCATCCACTAATGCCAAACTGGTGTTTATCTGTTTGGAGAACCAGCTGAAACATCTCCACATTTTATTTTACGACCAGCATGATCATTTCTCACAGAGTGTTGGCGCTCCGTCCAACAGTTGCTGTTTGTTTGTGTGATGGTTTGTCCATATTTGCTATAAACAGGATCATAAAACGTGTCCCAAGATGCTAATGTTGTTATTCAGCTGTCAGTCACTCTCCTGGTGGCTGTCAGTACGACCCGGGACTCGCATCATCGCCCAGCGCACACGCAGCAACGTTTCCATCCTCCGGGGCTTTAATGTGAAGAGATGGAGAGGATATTCAAGGTTGAGTGTCTGTATTTCACTCAGATCTGTGTGTTTGTGCACACACACACACACACACACACACACACACACTGGCAGCAGTACAGCTGTGCATCAGCGTGCACATCACGGATGTGTGAAGTAGAGATATTATTGTCACTCTGCTGGCAGGCTGGCGTCCTCATCACTCTCCTTGTGTTGAGGCTGCAGGCGCTGCTGTTTTATCTGAGAGCTCCGTGGCGTCCCGAGGTCTGCAGACTCGCTTCACTTTCAAACTTCCACTCATGTGGAAGTCACTCCTGGGAGCCACGGCTCCGCTTCCCAGTCTGAGATAATAAAACCGTCTTTCAGGGAGACGAGTTGACAAACAGGAAGTGGGCTGCAGTTTGTTGCAGAAGGTCATGCAGCAGCTACACATACTGGCAGGTTTTCAGCTTCCTCTGGACTGGAGAAGCAGTCTACTGGGAGTACGTATGTCCAGAACAGGGCTGGGCGATATCTCGATAGTTTTAAAACATCGAAAAAAAATGTTTGCGACACAAGTCAAGACTATCTCGATATAAATGATATAGTTTTATATACGTGGAAACCCTGCCGTCTTCTTTCTCCCAGGCGGCCCCCTCCTCCTCCCTCCTTGAACACAAACACACAGCCCTCAGCCGCGCTCCTCCTCCTGCTTCTCCAGGAGGGCGGGCAGGAGGAGACGTTTCAGCAGCGGAGCGTGTTTGAAGCTCCCAGCCAGGTCCGACAGACCTGCCTCTTAATCCCCCAGTATAGCTCTGCAGACGTCCACACGCAGAAGTACGCACGTACGTACGCAGAGGTACACGCGTACCCCCGCAGGGCATGTACACACTAAGCTCAAATTTTACGACCGCGTACACAAACGCGGTGTCGCACAATAAACTTCCTGGCGCCGAACTGTTTTGTATGTGACACCAATGTATTAAATTCTTCTTCTTCATCCCTGATCTGGACTTTTCTTTTTTTTTTTTTCCAGAAGGCAGTGATCTCTTCCTCCTCTGTTGACTCGATGACTGAAATGATGAGAAATTAACAAATTTGTCACGAGCGAATTAAACTCAGTTCCAGCGTGGCTGCGGGAGGTTTTGGACATTTCCTGGTGTGCTGGTCTGATGTGTGGGCTGTAGGACCAGCGCTCCCTGTGTTTTTTTATTTTTTAGAACTTTTATTAACAACGTATAAGCAAAGAACACCACTGCAGCTGGAGCTGCCAGCTTTCACCTTTTTTTCCCCGACCTGTCAATCAATTCAGTAGGCGTGTCAGCAAATGACCAATCAGCGACCTCATTTTGTCCCATGGAGCTGATTGAACCCAACGAAATTAAGGAAATAACGTCAAGAATTCAGCGTGAAAATGCAAGAATGTACAAGAGAACATACACAGAAGTGTGGGGGTGAACTCACTGAGTAAAGTACGCGCGTATGGACACGCGTACAAACGTACGCAGAACTATGTGGGGTCTTCAAGTCCTAACTGGAACCTAACTCCAAACCTTAACCTTTCCAACATTAAGTAAAATTTTATATGGGGCCTCCACAGAGGATGGACCGTGCAAATACTTTCTCTCTTTTCTTTAAAAAAAAAAAAAAAACCTTACCAGCCTGTGCCTCCTCTGGACCTTCAGGCCCTATGTTCAATTGAACCACACAAATGGTTGGAGTCAATTCACTCTGGTAAAAGCTACATACACACTAATGGCCTTTCTACTGGGGGCGTGGCAAATGGACTATAAATAAGTGAGGTGTGACAGAATACAAGCCATTTTCTCATGAGACACCAGAGGTGAAACATCTCGTTGAATTGCAGACTTTAATATGTTAAGTGTGTCATTGCCTGAAGAAGGCTCTGAAAAGCCGAAACGTTGCGACGACACACTTTTTTACAATAGATTGGGAAAGAAAAAGGGCACTTCTATTAGTTAAACCCTCCAATCTAAACAAGTGATTTTAAACTTTGCGCCGTGTGTCGTCACTGGAAATCTGTGAACTTGGCATACATCATCTGTGACGTCAGATTGGGCAGCTCTGCTCCAACGCGCATTGAAAATAATGAGGGTGGAGCATGTAGAATCAGACAAATGTAACAATTTTAGTGATGATCTAAGTGATTGTTTTGGAAGC
>JAVCKU010000052.1:21489413-21500816 GCA_032273985.1 Hypsolebias coamazonicus | reverse complement strand
TGGTAGACAACTGAAGACAGTTTGTCTGTTATCAGGTGGGGTCCAGTCCACCTGGGCATCAGTTTGCGGGCGAGGGTACCGGTCCCGGACCCTTCTTTCCCGGTTGTGGGGGCGAACACGTAGTACCAAACCTTATCTCCCTTGTGTCCTGCGGACGGAAGGTCATGGGCATGAACTAACCTCACCCCCCTTTGGTCATGGGGGACCACGAACACGGGTGAAGAGGTCGGTCCATGAGCAGAAGTTAGGACGCCCTTGTTGATAAAGTTACACAGGAACCTTATAGGTTTCGGCCAACGTTTCTTTTTACGTTTACCTCTTTCTGTGTAATTTTGGTCCATCTGAACCGTTAGTGCAGTCGCTGCTGCATCTGAGTGTTCGGTTCGCGACGGATCACCGTAGTTGATGTATGAGTTCACCCCCCTTTCGTCTGATGAGGGGCTGTCAGAGTCTGTAACAACAATGTCTTGGTGACTGTCAGTGACAGTGGCAATGTTGTTATCCATGTCCTCTGAGTTATTATCAATGATCTTGCTGCACATTGTTCCAGGTTGGTCATTCCTGCTGGTATCATTCACATTTTCTAACAAACTACGTGGTTTCTCTGTCTGTATGGTGCTCAGAGGTTTAGGGCCTCTTGTCTGGAAATCTTTTGATTTCTTGCCTGTCTCTGACTGTTCAGTACAAGGTGCAGGAAGAGCAGGTCCTTGACTTGGGGGTCCCCTCTGGGACCACCCTTGGTTTGGGGGTTCCTGTTGGGAATCATCTTTTAGTGGGCCTTCATTTCGTAGCTTGTTAGATGGAAAATCCATTTTTTCCTCGCCTTTTTGTGGGAGGGGGAGCTGATACTCGCACTCCTTCTAATTCTAGCAACTTAGATTTAACCATTTCACCTGGATACACCTCTAAGGGTGTTTTGTTTGGCTTGTGTGCCTCAAAAGCTGTTGTAGCACACTCCTTTATTTCTGCAGTGGTTTTCATTCTGAAGTTAGCAATGGAGTATATTGATGCTTTTATCTCAGTTCTGAGATTTTCACGGAAAACACTCTTAAAACCTAACTCCTCTTCCATGTCTGGCTCATTTCTGTTACAGATGTAAGCCTGGAAGATTCTGTCATAATACATCCTTGGATGCTCATTTTTTCCTTGCCTGACAGTTTCAGTGGCTCTGTACCCACTTGGCCTTATGCACGGTGTGTACTCTTGTTCCAGAGCAGTGCACAAAAGGCTGAAATTTATCCTAACGATGACTTCTTGACGCGCAATGAAAGTATGCACTCTTCTGCTTGAAGTGAGCCTGATCAGATCGATTTTATCATCAATCGCAATATGTAGAAAGCTTTCTAGATGAAAATCAAGATCTTTCAGATAGGCCTTGGTTTCACTTTAATCCATATTTGCCTTGGCTCGAAGCGTAAAATGTTTTTAGCAACTTCATGTAGTTCATCTTCTGTGAGATGAAGCTGAGGAAGTGCTTCATCTGCTGAATCCGACGTCATAAAACCGCCGACCATAAAACAGCTACTTTTCCACAGCTGCTGCCTGTTTCTGCTGGTCCAGCTTGGTCCAACAAGTTTAGTTTAGTTTTTTGAATGTCCAGAGGACCAGACTTAGCTTTTTTTTTAGAGAGTACAGTGCAGTATTTCTCTGCCACTATGTTTACAACTACAGTTTTTTTGTGTGTGTCTTTTTTGGGTGTATTAAAGGGAAAATGATTCGATAGTTTAAATAGAATGAATTGTCTGGTTATTTTATTCGTTTGTTTTTTTTTCAAATTAAAGGTCATCTAGCAGCTAAAACTTAAAGAAGTGTTTTTATTTCAAACTGGGATACATCTTAACAACTGATTAGTTTATAGAGGTAAATATTTAACAGAAGTTGCTTGTTTCCCTACAGGAACATTTAGCGTGTTGTTCATTACTTCATGTGTGTCGTGGTCAGGATTGTGTTTCTGATTTCTCCATGATGTTTGATGACAATGAAGACCTTCATTCAGAAGTTTTGGCTGAAACCTCATGTCTCCTCAGAAGATGATCTCTGGTGTGAAACGTGGGTGTTCACTTCTGTGAAGCAGACGATTTTAGGAACTTGGCACTGACTCAGAGTTGTCAGGAACAGGCGGTTGGTGTTCAGGAACTCGAGGTGAGGTAACAGCTGGGGAGAGGTCCGGTGTGAGGGGGAGGAGAGGATTCATCTGCAGCATTCCTGCAGGATGATGCTGAAACCAGAACCACCTCCAGAACCACACTCCTCATGGAACGTCCTTTTACCTCAGAACCTTCGGTCCAAACATCTCAGGTTTAAAACAGCCGTCGGTCTGTTTGGACTCCCTGCAGGTAGAAATGTATCGGCTGTTATCTGAGCACAGAAACAGCTGAAAGTTTCAAAAATGCAGCCGAAACAAAGAAATGTTACACACCATGCATATCACCACCTGTCTGAGTTTTGAACTAACATCACCTCAGGCTGCAAAGTGACGGAGCTGAAGCTGGAGCTCAGAGTGTAGAAACAGGAGGACCCTCAGCTACTACCCCACCACGTTTTAGCTCGATATCGGTCAAGCTACGCCAGTCATGATAACCAAATGCCTAGCGTCAATAAGCTACTGACTTTATATTCTAAATCAAATTTTAAAATAGAATAACTAGAGAAACAGCATTTCCTGTGAAAATGCAATGTGAATGCTTGTTGCAGAAGAACTTGCTGAAAAAAAAGCTGAATCTAGCTAAAGCATTGCTGAAATGTAGCTGAAATGGAAGAACAAGCCGAACATAGCAGAAGAAAGCAGAAAGAACACCTATTTTCTGAATTAGCTTTAAATAAGCAGAAATGAACATAAAAAATAAGAAATTAGCTAAAAAGCTGAAATTGGCAAAAAAAAAAAAAAAAAAATGCAGAAAGCAGCTGAAAATGCAGAAAGAAGCTTAAACTACCAGAAGGAAGTGTAAGGAGCTGAAATAATATCCAAGAATGTGGAATTATCTAAGAAAGCTAAATTTAGCCTAAAACAGCTAAATAGTAGCTGAAATAGCAGAAAATAAACTGAAACTAGCAGAAAACAGCTGAAAGGAGTTGAATAAGTTGAAATTAGCATAAATAAGTTAATTAGTCTGAAAGTAGAAGACATTACCATGATAAACTTGAATTTATCTGAAAACAGCTTAAGTTAGCTTAAAAAGAAGCATCAACAAAAAAATAAAGGTAGAACAAGCTTAAATTAGCATAACAAAGCAGAAAGAAAACATTTGCCCAATTAAGTTGAAAGAAGCAGAAATGAGCATTAAAAATGGAAATTATCTGAAAAAAATTAAGCTGAAATAAGTAACAAATAAAAACACCTGAAAAGTAGCCAAAAAAGCAGAAAGAAGCTGAAATTACAAGAAGGATTTGAAGAGAGCACATTTGAGCTGAACTAGGCTGAAAAAGTTGAAATAAGTGCAAAAAAGGAGGAATTTGCTGAAAAGGCAGGAGCTTCAAATAAAACCAAAGTTAATTCAATAAAATACGTAAAAAGCTGCTCACGATGCTCATTCTTCTTCTTCTTCTTCTTTATTCTGTTTATTGGCGGCTGGCATCCAACTGAAGGAGCATTCACCGCCACCTACCAGACTGGAGTGTGGTCGTTGGTGATGTCAGAGTCGATGATGCGTACGATGTGCACAGTCTGTCCCTACTACACCCACAAACTACATGTATGCACGCATGAGCATGCACCGGCATACACACAACTATTTACACAAATTCTAAATACGATGCAGTAATCCAACGTTATGTAGAAACCTAAACAAGTGATGTTTAACATACCTTGATTTATTTCCTAATAGATTAACCATAGACAGTCCTAGATTCTTTCTGCTTAACGACGATTGTAAAAGCTGACGTTCCTCAGAATATTTATCACATTTCAACAAAACATGCTCTACAGTCTCCAACTGAGTACAATGAGGGCAGGTCCCAGTTTCATGCTTTCCAATTGTGAAGAGAGAACTACTGAGCCCAGAATGCCCTATTCTCAGTCTAGTCAGAATCACTTCCTCTGTCCGCCTACCGCCCAAACACTTATCATCTCCCACACACCTTTGAATTGCATATAGCTGTCTTCCATTATCATGATTATCCCATTGCTCCTGCCAACTCTTAACAATTTCTTTTTGAATAATAGATTTCCCCTCACTCTTACTCAATGGAATATGTAAATCAACAATATCTGATTTCAAGGCCTGCTTAGCCAAAATATCTACTTCCTCATTACCTTCTATACCTGCATGAGCAGGAATCCAGACAAATCGGACAAAGTAGTTAGTTGAAAGCAACAGAAAAGTAGTGTCTTTAAACGGGATTTGAAAACAGAGAGGGAGGGGCCTGTCTGACGAGCAGAGGTCAAATCAAACAGGTGCACACTCACACCTGATCATCATCACTGATTGAAAACACCTGACTCTAATTCCACCTTCAAATTAACTGATAATCCCAGAGGTTCACATACTTTTACCACTAATATGTAACAATTTCCTCCATAAATAAATGACCAAGTCTAATATTTTAGTCTCATTTGTTTAACTGGGTTCTCTTCATCTACTTTTAGGACTTGTGAGAAAATGTGAGGATATTTTAGTCATGCTGATGCAGAAATATAGAAAATTGTAAAGAGTTCATAAACATCCTGGCACCACTTTTACATCCTCTTCACAGCTCTCCAAACTTGTTCTTTTATTTATCTGTTCAATTAAAAGAAACAACAGAGACAAAACAAATCCATTAAACAGAAAACACACTGAATGAAAAGGTGCAGAAAGAAGAAGAAGGAAATTCTCATAAAACTCATGCATCTAATACATTAAATCATTATTAGTCCATTTCTTATAATGAATTCATCCATCTTCTGTAGAGCAAACATGTTTATTCTTTTAAGGGTTGCAGACTTTTAAGGATTTTCTTTTCAGCAAACTTCAAGTTTCAACCAATCGAAGCCGTTGTTGAAGAAACGCACAGTGTAACTGTTTGAAAGGAGTCGTGCACGTGAAGGAGTGATGTGTTTTAGAAGAAGCGCTGTTGTCACATTGCTGCTGCTCTCTGAATCTAAATGAACAACTGCTTGTTGGTGTTTAGTGAATTCAACACAAAACCAAACTCTTTTATTCTCACTGTCGCTGTTCGGGGGTTGCAGGAGGGCGACGATGCAACGTGCAACAGTTTTGAAACGCTCACGTTCTGACTGCTCTCTCGCTCAGATGGAAGAACATGTCATCATTACAAACTGTAACAAAGTGCAGCTCTGATGACCTCCTGCAGTTTTTTTCAGTTTCCAGTCCAGAGACGAGCAACACTGGTGGTAACAATGGGAGGAAATGGAAACTTGAAATGGGAGCTTTGTCTGAAGCCCAAATAAAAACAGCAGTTCAGGCTTATTCTTAAAAGCTACTTGAGTGTTGCTGTGTTCACTTTGTTTTCTTGTCACAGTCACAGTTATGGAGAATTTCACACAAATTTTAATATAGTTTCAAATGTGAATACGTCAGATGTTTGTGTAGAATGTAATAGAAGTCTTCACCCCTCTGATCTTCTTTAATAAACCCAAAAGTCACGTGAGCATATTTATTCCATAAAGGCACCAGCAGACACCAAGTTGTTGCTCTGCAGAACAACCGTTACACATCTGATCAAAACTTATTCAGTTAGAACTGTTATGTAGCGTTACAGTGCGACTGACTCACAACCTTGTTACACAACATATTTTGCTAACAGACATTGTCCACAAGAGATGGAAACATTTCAGACAAAGTACTGAGGGATCATCTAACACTCTGATCATGTGTTGGTGTCGTGTTGCATCATCGATGACAACACACTTTTAGCTCAACATCTCTTCAACCGAGTTTTTTGGGTTTACCAAGGCGACTGAGGCAGCCATCTTGTGGAAGTCCTGTTTTTCCCTGTTGTCCTGAAGTCACAAGATGGCACCAAGTAGCTGTGAACCACTGTCTTGATGAGAAGACACAAAAGGCAGCAGACGACTTCTCCTCGCCGCTGGAGCGTTACATGCCTAACGGAAGTCGTGCTTCCAGCCACTTTGTGTTCTCCTGAAGTAAGAAAGACTTACCTGTGTCCTCTTCTCTTCCAGCATCATCTCTTGTGACTCACCTGTTCCTGGCCTCCTCTGAGAAACCCCTGAAGCTTCTCGTGATCTCCTCAGCTGTGTTCCTCGCCTTCCAACCACGCGCCCACCAGAAAAGTCCCACTCGCTCCTGACGTCTCCTTATCTGCACTGGAAACCTTGGAACTGGATCTTCTCTTCAACGACCAGCCTTCCACCTGTAAGAACAAAGACCATCAATAGTCATCAGTCCCAGAAGCACTCCTGCTGGACCTTCTCGCTCCCCATGGTTGCAGACGCCGTCTGTGCACATTTATTCACTGTAAATAAATCCATTGGTTTTCTGCGCAGTCGTGAGGTCTGTTCATGTCGGTCCTTATCTCTGGCTTTTCCATTAAATGCTGCACATCTTGAATGAGGATGACTGGAGGAACTAGTCAGTTTCTGATGTTCACCTAAAGAGAACTTCCTACACGAGTCTCGATCCTTTAAGAGCCGAGAAGAGCAGTGGAGGTCCAGCGCTCCCAGTGCTCTTCTAACGGCAGGTCCCAACAAGGCACCAGTAAAATTTGAACATGAATAAAATCACCTAACGGACTGCTGCAAAAAGCCTTGGAGAGCTCATGCACTGCACATGCACGCACACAGGTACAGCCTTATCAGCTTGTTGAACTGAAACAACAGCTGCAACCCAGCACCATCACCTGTTGACTTATGGTGAAACACAAACAGCAACCAAGAGACTCAGAGTCAACACGAAGCAGGCCCGAGTCAACGGAGCACCCCGAGCTAGAAGCTGCGATCCGTCTGCTGCCGAGAGCACCGCCACTGGTTTCCACTTTTCTTAATGACACCAAGGAGGACTTTTACAACGGTGGAGGTGTTCTGGGATGGAGCTTCTGCAGACACTGTTATTGTTCTTCATGTTGGTGGAAACTACACACACACAAAGGTTTTCACTGTCGTTGAGCAACTGACACCTGCAACCCAGAGCATGACAACAACTGGGTTGCAGGTTCGGCTGTCTGTGGGTCTGTGGCATGAGAGTTTTCAGAAAGTTGTGTTCAGGCTGTCCACATGAGAACACACTGGTGGAGCTGAAGGACTTTCTCCTTCTGGAACCTGATTTTAAAAATGAGTTTCGTTGTCCCAAAGCACCGCTCGTGTGTGGACGAGGCCTGGGACCTCCCAGTGAAAGAACATGGGAGCTGGCTCTGCAGACAATCTCACATATTGAAATATTTACCATGACCACACTGCAACGTCTGTTTCAAAGTATTCCAGTGTGTCTGCTGGTTCATGATCTTTGATTAACAAAAGTCAGTATTGATCCATTTTCCAACACTTTAACTCTGATGGTTTCTTTTTGTTCAGACATTTTGCCTTTCATCCATTTCCTGTTACCCACTGTTCTTTTCAGAGTTGTGGCGGCTGCTGTCTCTGTACGGCAGCTGCGGTGCGAGAGGCCGGGCGGGGGACACCTTGGACAGGTGTCACATCCAACACAGAGACAGACACATAGAAGACAAACAACCAGGGAACATGAAGAGTTACCAACAAAGATGCATCTTGTTCTGCAGGAGGAAACAGGTGTGCCCAGAGAAACCACGTGCATTGGATGAACATGCAAACTCCATCCAGAAAGGCCTGGAGGAGAACTTGTGGACTTCTCTTCATCTTCTGATTAAACAAATCAAACAGCAGAGAGCTTGCAACACACTTGCACTTGTGGACGTGGGTCAACATGAGGTGCAAACTACGAAACTACCGTAGAAACAGAGTTTGTGAGAGGATATTGATGACGCATCTGTTTACACCCAGTTTACAAAAGGAACCTTCCTCATGCATCCAAGTAGCTGCACAAATAATGGAAGTGGTACCTCACTCATTTTCACGTCATCATGCACACAGCATGGACAGACGGAGGACGCTTCCAATTCCCCACTCGCTCCACGACAAAGGACCATCACAAGCTACAATGTGCTACATTTTATCTTCACATCACCAGCTGCTCCACATTTAACTTGTTGGGCGGCACGGTGGATCAGTTGGTAGAGTTGTTGCCTCTTAAGCAAGAAGGTCACTGGCTCTTGTCAATGAGTCCTCGAGGCTCAATGGGATGAACTTGTAGAAATAAAGATGAATTTCTTCTGTCACTGAAGGGACCCTGCGCACCGGCGGTCCGACCCGCACAGCTGCTGAACAAACAGCAGCTTCTTGGAGCCACTGGGGAGTTGACTCCCTCCCAGATGTTACATGCTCGCCCTCCCTTCATGCTGGTGGGTGATAGAAGAGGGAAGTGGTTGAAGGTTGAACGCTGTGGGTCGGTGCAGTGGGATAAATGAGGAGGAATGTGATCACAGCTAAAATATAAACCATTAACAAAGAAAATCAACTGTTTTCTCAGATGTGTTCACTCTGTCAAGCTTTTTTTTTTATTACAAGCTTATCTTTTATTTTTAGACCAAACACTCCCAGAAAACATGGTTTTTCTACAGACTGGAGTTTTATAAACTTTGACTCTGCTGGTGTTGTTTTGAAACTGGACTTTGTGTAAATGGCTTGAACTTTGAACAGGAATGTGATTTGATGTGAACCCACTTGGTTCTGTGTCGTGTCTCAGAGAGTTGTTGTTGAGAAGCAGCAGATCTTTAGAAAAGAACTGAAATGAAAGAGTGACTCCTGCTGGAGACGAAATCTAAAATGTACCCAGGACAGAAACGATCTCTGAGCAGGTTTTATTTAGGTGTGGCCTCACGTGTTGCCAGATACTTTAACTCCTTCTGTTCTTCAGAAAAGTTTCTAATCTCTTTAGGTTTTCTCACGTTTTGATAAATCTGATGATTTATTATTCATAAACGAGGATTTTTTTCAGTTCACTTTGAAAGAAGTTTCCATAAAGAATGTTTATCGTGATGTGTGAAACTTATCTGACGGGGCTTTGATACTTTAAACTGCAGGAATAAAGATCTTATCCTGTGAATGTCAGTAAAAACAGATCTTGTCCATCGTGAAAAAGCGTCTGTGTCGCTGAGGGATTTGAACGTTTGGAGTTTTGGAGATTTCAGGACGTAAACAAAGAAAAAACCTAAATGTTTTGGTGGAAGATGTTCAAGTGGGCAGGAGTTGCTCTGTGGAGAAGAACAGAGGGAGGTTTTTATGTTCTTCTGGTCTGAGGCAGAGGTGGATCCTGGAGAATGGAGGGAGACCTTCATCCACCACCAGGAGCATCGCTGGCAGGAAGCTGGACCCTCCAGAACCGCTCATTGTCACAGATTCTGTTCATACATTTTATGAACAGAACTTCTCGGGGTGGGGGGGAGTCCAGTTCCGTGGCCTCAGGATTCATCTCTGCTCTTTGCAGATGATGTGGTCCTGTTGGAGTCATTGTGCCGTGATCTTCAGCTCTCACTGGAGCGGTTCACAGCTGGGATGAGAATCAGCACCTCCAGATCTGAGGTCATGGTCCTCAGTCATGCACTCTGGTAGAGACTGAAAGAATGAGATCATGGATGCAGGAGGTTGAAATGAGTTTCCTCTGCAGGGTAGCTGCACTCTCCCTCAGAGACAGGGTGAGAAGTTCAGTTATCAGGAGAGACTCAGAGTAGAACCACTGCTCCTCCACATCCAGAGGAGACTGTTGAGGTGGTTCATCTGGTAAGGATGCTCCCTGGACACCTCCCTAGGGAGATGCTTCAAGCATGTCCAACTGGGAGGAGACCCTGGGGAAGACCCAGGACACGCTGGAGAGACTATGTCTCTCAGTTGGTCTGGGAACACCTTGGAGTCCTCCAGAAGAGCTGGAAGAGGCTGTGGAGAGATGTCTGGACCTCCCTGCTCAAGCTGCTGCCTCCGAGACCTGAGTCCAGAACAAGAAGTGGATGGATGGATGGATGGATGGATGGATGGATGGATGGATGGATGGATGGATGGATGGATGGAGTCTTTATACACACAAGTACTGACACTGCCATAATAAATAAATATGTCCAAATATCATTGAGTCTTGTTCCTGAGTGATGACAGCATGGAGTAATGAGGGTGTTGCTCCAGTCTGTTTTCAGTCCACCCTCACCCGGGGTCATGAGGTTTGGATCACGACTTGTGTCCAAGCAGCTGAAATGAGACGAGGAGCTTCGTGGTTCGGGGTGAAGTTGGTGGAGACGAGCGTCCTGCCAGGTCCAGTAATCTCAGGGAAACGCTGGAGCTGTTAGGTGGTACTGATCCACTTTGGTCTTGGTCCTGCTCAGGCTAGCCATGGGTGCATCAGTCTGGTCGCACCACAGCCTGAAATCACTCAAAGCCGTCTAGAGTCAGTAAAATATTGAAAACCCTTTCCACAGACTCCATTTTGGAATGACAGGAATCTTTAGGGGCTCGTGCAGCTCATGAGAACAACAAGCTGAAGGTTCTTCCTCAGCCCTGGATCCATCTGACCCAAACCCAGCCCCAACGAGACGGCTCGGTTCAGACCGGTCGCCTCTCTGGACCGGTTTGAGATCCGAGCCAGACCAGTTGGAGATGATCCGGTCCGTTCCCGACGCTTCCTGTTCAGTTAAAGCGCTCTGCGTTTAATCTGAGCGCTGCTTCTTAATGAAGGATTAGACTGGCTGCTCTGGGCCGGTTCAGCTGGCGTCCAACAGCTCGCGGCGCCTCGTCGCTCAGGACGAGCAGGAACGATGTCTGCGTGTTAAACTGGGGGCAGCGCACACCGTCCCACAACTGTGTGTTACCTCCTGCTTGATAATCCTGCCGGTAATAATCTGCACACTTTTTGTTGCTGCTGCTGCTCATTTGTGCAGCCAAACTGTTTTGTCCTCGGGGTGTTTTGGGGGGGGGGGTGGTTGCAGTGACCTTCAGCATGCTCGCACTGAGCTGAACAGATCAAATATAGAAAATTGGGCTCTGGTTTTACTGCAGCAGTCTTCTTCAGTGGTCCAGGCAGAGCTGCTCAATTAACTCTGCAAGTCAACACAGCACGAGCAGCAGGCCTGCTGGGGGGTGGGGGGGGTATTAAATAATACAGCAGCTCTGTGCAGAAAGGAAAGTTTTATACAAACTTGACATAACACATGACATAACTGAGAGAAATCTCTTCAAGTGTCAGTTCGTCCTCAGGTTTGGTAAAAGCACAAGGTTCCCATGAGGCTTCTGTGCCGTTACTGCTCGTAGTTTTCATGTAGAGTCAAGATGCCGCTGTGCCATGAATCCATCTTAACCCACTTCTTCCTTTTTGGGTGGCTGGGGTCACTGGTGCCCATGTCCTGCCATCACTGGGTCATTATTAAAAGCTGTGTATGGGGGGGGGG
>JAVCKU010000052.1:21391744-21405104 GCA_032273985.1 Hypsolebias coamazonicus | reverse complement strand
TTTCGGTTTAAGGCTAAATCGGTATACAGCCGGGCCGTTAGAACGGAACTAGGCCGTAAACCGAGGACTACCTGTATAAGAATAAAAACAGTAAAATAATAACATGTTAAATGTAAAGTGTGTGACACTTAAGTCCGGTGCACAAATGTGACAATAAATTAAACTAAACGTGTTTCTCTCAGGGTCCGTGGAAAAAGATGGAGGTGAAGAGAATAAAATAAAATAAAAAATAAATAAAAGCAGTGTTCAGTGAAGGAATGCCTGTCGCCCGCCACGCTGCTGCCAAAGATCCCATGGGGTCAGAGTTGGAGATGACTCTCAGCTACTACCACACCAAACTTCAGCTCAGTGTCTGTCAAAGTGACAGCGAGCAGAGGATTAGCTGTGGCAGCCATCTTGAATGTTGTACACTTTAAAAGTCAGTGCAACAGATTCTGTTTCTGCCAGTGCTTCAGCAGATATTTTGCTAACAGACGAAGCAACAAATAAACACACGCAGATATGGAATTACATGATCACCCACTGCCATAAAAATAAACCATGAGCAGCACATACAGCATTCAAACATTTTTAAAAACAGTACAAAATGGGTTTGTAGAATTTATTATTAAATATTATATGCAATAAGTTTATTTAAGGAAATGTATTATAAATAAAGTTGTGATTATAAATCTAAGCATCATTTACTGAATTTTGGTTCATTTTAATGGTTTTTGTCAGTGTTTGGTTCAGATGTTGCAGAAAATCAGTTTTTTATTTTTGTTTTTTGTTCTTTCTGATGGATTTGTTTAAAAATAATAAATGACTAAAAACCAAACATCATAAACTTACTGGCAGGTTTTATTCATTGTTTAATATCCAAACATGTTCAGGGCTTTTTGTGTGACAGCATCATAAATTAATAAAGAAAAACTCGTGTGAGTATAAAGTTTTAAACGTGTGTTTTTCAGACACGTCTTTGAGGAGAACGTCGGCCGTTCCTCTCGCTTTATGCTGACGATGTGTTCATGATCTTAAACAGGATGATTGCTGCTCGTTCTCTTTTCATCTGATCTCAGATCAGCTCAGATCTCAGAAACCTGTGATTATGCCTTTTAATCTCCGAGCAGCTAATTAGCAATCAGAAGAAAAACACCCGAGGCTGTTTGCTCCACTTTTCTAATGAAGTGTTGAATTAACAGAGCAGCCGAGCTGAAACATAAACTGCTTCTGAAACCGATGTAAACATGCCTCCACCTTTAGATAATATGAGCTACATGCTAACTACCTGCTAACTGCATGCTATCTACATGCTAAAATGCATGCTAACTACATGCTAACTGCATGCTGGTTTGTGTGGTTTCAGCAGGAAATCTTTTCTTCTCTTCAGTTTTTATTCCTTCATAATAAGATTCTGAAGATTTAACGTCTTTGTATCTTCAGGATCTGAGTCTGGCAGTAATTAATTCATTTCCTGTTAATAATTAACTTCCTGTTAATAATCAACTTCCTGTTAATGACTCAGCAGAAAGGTCAGAAGCTAGCCCCGCCCCCACAGGTACAGGTGAAACAGCATCCAGTGGATTACTTCACAATCTGTTGTCGGGAAGTTAATTAGAAGCTGAAACCTCTCCCATGTTTCTGTTTACATGTTTATATTTAAGTTCATATTTATGATGAAATGCTGTTTGTTGTTGTTTATTCTGCAGGCAGTTGTCCCTCATGACACAGCTGTGTGTTTAGAACCCACACAGCTGGAAACCAGGAGCAAAACAGCAGCTAAAACTGTATTTAGAGTAGCAAAACAAAAGCATGAAGCTGAAAATGGCAGAATGGTAGCTAAAATAACAAAGCAGCAGCTAAAAATACCAAAATGAAGCTGAACTTAACAGACTGGTAGCTAAAAGTAGCAAAACTGTAAAGTTAGCAGCATGGCAGTTAAAATAGCAGTATGTTATTTAAAAATAGCACATCAGCTAAAATGAAAACAGAGCACATAGCTAAAAGTGACAGAATAGTAGCAAAACTGTGAACGATAACTAAAAGAAGCACAACAGCTAAAGCTCCAAAGCTGTAGCTAAGACTAGTGCAATGGCAGCTACAAGTAGCAGAAGAGAAAATGAGGCTGACAACATTCACACGTTCATCAGCGTAAAACACTTTATCCCTTTGTGTCCCTACAGTTTCCAGCTGAACAGTCTTTATTTTGTTCAGCTGCAGTTTGTGGATCCTGCTCGATGTCGGCGTGGAGCGACGTCCACAAACCGCAGCTGAAGTTTCAGACGGACTCCAGTCACAGCTCGTGTTTCAGGGTTTCTGCAGGAACTTATTTACAAAACATACTTCAGAAACAAAGTTCCTGTGTGTGAAGATCCGTCCAGGATGAAGGGGGTCTTTTCAGATCCAGTGCTGGTACCTTCTGTTTCCGTGGCAACAGCCGACACCGAGGTGTACGCCATCATTGTTAGCAGCTTCCTGAGGGTGGCACCAACTAGCAGCAGCTGTTTGTGACGCTGGCTGACGGGACCTCCTGCCTTTCAGGGCCTGTGGTCCAACAACAGCCTCAGAAAATCCTCACCTTTAAAAATGAAATTAAACTGAGCTGAATGATGTTCAAACCATTCTGCAATGCTCATCACCCACCACTGTTCATGGAGTCGTTCTGTCCAGCAGCTCTGGACACATCGTGCACACACTGCGTCCTCTCAGGGCGGCTCATAAACGTTTGACCAAAGCAAAGTTCTGGTCCGTCAGCACCACTCTGCATTCAAGCGAGAGCTGAAGAGGACTCGGTCCTTTCTGAGACGAGGGGGGAGATTTCTCATGAGCGAACATGTAAACAGACCTGCTAACATCTAGCATGTAGCTAACTGCAGGGAAGCTAGCTACATGCTAACAGTTAGCAGCGGCCTGCACTTGTTTGAAACTGATCCAGGAGGAAAATGAATGTTAGTTTTTTTGTATTAATCTTTTTAAAACATTAAACTTCTTGTTTTTATTTCATCTAAATGAACTGTAAAGTTTAAAACAATCATAAATGTTTCCATCACACAGATCCAAACGGTTTTAAAGGTGCATTCCTTCAGTTTAATGATTTACACAAAATGCCACGGTTCAATCATTTTACAGAAGCTGAGCTGAAACTCTCTGTGGTAGTAGTTGAGAGTCATCCCCAGCACACACCCTGAGGGTGAACAGCTCCAAGATTTGTCTCAGAGTCTGAATTTGTTTTATAATTTCATAAAAGCTGAGCTGTTGTCGTGACAGCTGTGACTGAATAAATCCACAAACTGAGTTCTTGAGTTTTATTTCAGAAGCATCGAACGCATCAGAGCCGTAAATATTCACAGACGAGCCGTTAATCAGAATCGAACATTTAACCCCTTCAAGGTTTCAGTCAGGTCAAAGGTCAACGGAGCAGACTGACAGAAACCAGACTTCAACCCGCCAGACACCTGAAAGCATCTTTGGAGTTCAGTCACATGACAAACTCTAGTGCTGCATTCATGTCCTCTGGGAAATCAGAGTTTTATTCAAACCTTTGAGTTTTACTTTGTGTTAATACTCTGAATCATTCTTTATATTTTATGATCTGATTGTTTTAAAAGTAAAGTTGTCCATCTGGCATCTTTTGAAAGGTTTTCTTCCCATCTTATGTTTATTGATCACATTAAACTGTTTGTTAAAATGTTAAAAAGATTAAACACAACGTTACACTAAATCAACAGATGGTTGCTGCGTAACTTTGTTGTTACACTTCCTTCACAGGAGTGTGTCATCAGATGAGAAGAAAATCTAACTCGGCTGCTTTCAGGGTCTGAGCTTCAGTTTCAGCAGGCTCCATGTCACCTGAAGGCAGCATTAATGCAACGCAACAAAAACAAAGATAAACCTCCATTTAAAGTGCATTTTCAGGCTGAGCTCGTTTAAAAAGCTCATTTTCACACAACAAGAGTTTAAACAAACAAAAAGGAAAACTTCTCTGCAGTTATTGCACAAACTCAAGTGACAGGAAATGGTAGGATGCTTTTCTGCTTTCAAGTTTTCAAAATAAAAGCGTGTCCACAGTGGAGGACATGTCCACGAGTGAAACGCTCCGAGAACAGAACAATACAGAAATTACAGAGTTAAAACACAATAAAAATAATGAATAAACAGTTTATTCAACAATAAACTGCGGATTTAAACATTTTACAGCTGCTTTTAATAAAACTCAAACTTCCTGCTAATGTGAAGTCCTAATCTGTGAGATGTTCACATGAGATTAAACTAAAAACAGTTTGAATCCTGCTGAGCAGGAGGAAAACAAACAATAAAATGTGCTTTTGAATCGATAACATGAGGAGTGTCTGCTGGGGAGGTGCAGGGGGAGGAAGCTGACAGGGGTGGATGAGGTGGAGGAGGAGGAGGAGGAGGTGGAGGAGGAGGAACCTGAGAACCAATTCTTCTGGTTTGTTTGCTGAATGTTTTTTCTGGATTATTTTCAGTTAAAAACTTGAAATCAGTTTAAAGAAACAAACTTTTCTTATAAAGAAAAATAATTTTAATGTAAAACATCTGGATTAAATTTTCTGTTTACTACCTGTATAAATAAAGGTTACATAAAAATGTAATAAATAAACATGACTGTTTTAGTTCACTACAAGGATAAAGTTTTAATTTGGATTTTATTTTGTTTAAATCAAAGAAAATCAACAGATTTTGATGAAAATGGCTGAATTTTACATCTAATTTATTTATTGATCTGGTTGCTAGAAGACGAGGTCGTTAAAATGTTGATTTGTTTGTGATTTATCCTGAAATTTCTCAGAAATGACCCGAGGCTTCGCTTCCTGTTCAGATTACAGAAACTCTTGTGACCGAAACTGAAGTTGAAGAAAAACAAACGGCTGGTTTCTGTCAAATTATCAAGTTGATCAAAACGTGTCACGTAAAAAAGTTGGTATTAAAAATCGAATCTGGACGAGGAGGAGTGTTGAACGCTGCATGAAGCTCCACAAGCTGAACGTTCCTGTTGGACTACAGGTTCTGGGACAGTAGAAGACGTCACGGAGTTGTGGGGCCGTTGTCTTTGAAGGAACATGTTTATTAAAGACGAGCTGAGGACAGAAAACTAGAGGATCATCTCTGAGTGGACGGTTTTTATCTCCAGCTCCATCCTGTCTAAACGTTTAAAACTCACGGCTGCAGATCCTCCATGTTTATTAGCATCGCTCTCATAAATCATAAACTGTAACGTTGAATCCAAACAGGAAGTTCAAGAGACATCGTGCTTCCCAGGAGCCACGCAGGCGTTTGGCTTCTCCTTCCTGGCTGCTTTAATTGGCCAACAGACTGTGTTGTGGGATTAAAGCAGCTTCAGGTTTAATCTTATGTTTGTGAGAACATTCACCGGTTTAATCCAGATTAAAACGCCTGACCTGCTTCAGGTTTGGACCTGGATCTGGCCCAGCTGACGGAAGCTGCTGAGAACTACCGTGGCTGAAGGTCTTCGTGCTTTAATCCTGAGCCGAGAAGAAGAAATACAAGATCAGATTTGGATCATTTGGAAGATTTTCTTCACTCAGTGTTACGGCTTTAACGTCCAGCTTTATAAAGATTATTTTAATTTGTACCAACACAAATTGAAAAATTTAAAATTTGAAGTTTTGCATTAAAGTGAAATTTGGAGACTTTTGTGTGGAAAAGAACTTCCTTAGCGACCGGACAGTGTTCGTCTAAATCAATTCATCTCGAGGAAAGAGAAAGGAAAAGCCCAGGACGCCCTATAAATCCACTCGGATGCTGCGGTGCTGCGTTGCCGTGGCAACGAGCTACAGTCGCATCAGCTGCGGACACGCAGCTGTTTGGACGGGCCGGCACAGAAACAACCGGCGGAGATTCTTTTGGAAAAAGGAAAGAACAAAAATAAATAAATAAAACTGAAGACAGAAACTTTATAACCCTGAAGAGAAAAACCTTTGTTGGAATCCTAAATTAAAAAATTACAGTTTAAATTTCTGTTCAAATTAAACTAGATTCCAGTTTCACTGGATTTTAAGAAGTTGGAGCAGATTCTGACCGAGCTTCAGTTAAAGCTAAAACTTTTTACATTTATTATTATTAATAATTATTATTAATTAATTAGTCTCCTATATGCTCTGAGCACCGAGATGAAGATACAGTACTTTGTCTGTGAAACTTCATGTTTTAAAAAGACAAAGCCTGACGGTAACATAGATAAATCACAAGGAAATGACCATATATGGAGTGATGACATCACAGGCGGTTTACAGTTGCAGGTTCTGTCTGCATGTACATGAGTATGACTTCTACAGAACCCTGGATGTTCTGAAGACGAGCAGGCCGTTCTAATAGAAAAATCCATGTGGATCTACAGGTTGGAGGAAAGACCTGGACCTGGATCTGGACTGATCCAGTTCAGGTCGTCCAGGTGATACTTTCATGGTCCAAGACTTGATTAGTCCAGAAGAACTTTAAAGATAAATGAGACTTTGCAGCAGAAGTCTCAGTGTCTGTGTGTAAACCTGCCTGTAGCTTCATTAGACCCTCAGGAACAAAGAACGTTTCCTGGAGAACTGAAACCCAAACCAGGACCCAAAGGAGGCCAAGCTGTTTTGGTTCTGTCGTGTGCAGAACTTCAGGAGTTTGTGCATGATTCAGTCTGGAGTCCCTCAGCTGTTCAAGCTCCTCACCTCCTGCACGTTGGACCTCGCACGGTGCAGCTTGATGTAAAGGTGAGCCGGCCCGGCCCGGATACAAGCGAGGTGATGTTTTTACTGCTCGGGGTTGACGCACGAGGAGGGAAAATGTCACGGGGGTTCATTTATCTGAAGAAACCAGGCGAGTGGATTTTCCTCGACTTAACAAAATGTTAAGACCGTCTCAGGAAACGTGTTCTGGCTTCAGACTCAGGCGCCGTCGGGCCTGAAGAGGAGCCGACACGACGGAAATGTCACGTTTTCACGCTGCTCAACAGGAAAGATTCAATTATTCTGCTCAGATTTTACTCAACATCTGCAAAGATTCAAGTCGTCAGTGCAGAAAGTTCAGATGTTTCCTTCAAACCTTTCACTCCGAGGCTTCAGAAGCACTTGAGTGGAAATGTCAGCGTTTCATCCACAGCAGGAGAAACACACAGAGGAGAGTTCGGCCATGTTGAACTGTGATGAGGAAAAGTAAAAAATATCTTACCTGTTGTGCATGGCTATTTGAATTACCTCAGTTTGGAGAATAGTCAGAGGGTCAGATTAAATGCTGTAATCTTATAAATAATCCTGGAGTTTCTCCTCATTCCCTCAAAGAAAAATCCAGAACTTTAAAAAAAACATCCGTTTATTTTCATCCCATAAACATACGAAGCTGAAAGCTCCTCAGAAAGAGTTTCCTGGTTTTAAAACAAGTTTGATTTCAATCACAGACTTTAATCATTTTTTAAATAAAATACGAGCTTTATTTTGTAAAACAGAAAAAGCAGCAGATGTTGTGAATCAAACTTTAACCAATAATCTTCATTTAAATGAAACAGAGTTAAACTTCCCTGGACTCAAAGGACGGGCTGAGACAGACTGTGCCGACCTCCAGCTGTGAGAGGAGAGGGACACCTGGACAGGTGTCCAGTCCGTCACAATGACACCTGGACAGGTCTCCAGTCCATCACAGAGACACCTGGACAGGTGTCCAGTCCATCACAGGGACACCTGGACAGGTCTCCAGTCCGTCACAGGGACACCTGGACATATCTCCAGTCCGTCACAAGGACACCTGGACAGGTGTCCAGTCCGTCACAGGGACACCTGGACAGGTGTCCAGTTCATCACAGAGACACCTGGACAGGTCTCCAGTCCGTCACAGAGACACCTGGACAGGTCTCCAGTTCATCACAGAGACACCTGGACAGGTCTCCAGTCCATCATAGGGACATCTGGAGACAAACAATCGTTCACCCTCTCACGTCGGGACAACTTTAGAGTTACCAACAAACCCAGAATGGAGATTTGGGTCTGTGGGAGGAAACCAGAGAACCAGGAGAAGACCCACTGTGGGAACATGCAGGTCCCCCCAGAAAGACCAGGAGGCGAACCTGCGGCCTTCTCACTGTGAGACGGCAGCTCTACCCACTGCTCCAATGTGGTCATCTACTTTGAACTCCAGTCTCCAAACGTTCACAGCAGTTCATGCAAACTTCAGTATTTCTGTATGTTGTTAATTTGGAATGGTAAGAAGTTCATTCTAAATGTGATGTCCAGATGTTCCAGAGGTGCTACAGCACATGACGCTGCCACTTCTGCTCTAAAAAAACAACGTGATGCAGAACGTCAGACTGTGTTAACTTTTATTCAGCACAATCTGTGAACGTTTAGACTGGTGCCGTTTTAAGACCAAAGTCTAATCTGGACTAGATGTTCCCTCATCAGTCCTCATGAGGTCCTTCAAGAAGCTATCTGCAACAGGTAAGATGTTCGTTATAACTTTTACACGCGCATGCTTCAAAGTGGCCAACGTATTGTTTTAAACTCTTGGATTAATTTATAATTTGTTGTTTTTGTCTGGTCGGCAGCAGGTGAACGCCTCCCTCTGAACAGACGAGAAGTTTGATCAAAACAAAGAGGAAACGGAGATGATGGACAGAAGACGTGTTTGTGTGATTCAGACATGGAGGAGGAACCGTCAGAGCAGAACTTCAGCCCAGACAATAAATAAACATTTTACTTGTGTTAGTTTCAGAGCAGTTTCAGTCTGCACAGCGAGCTCCCAGTGGAAACGTTCCGTGGACCTTAAATAATAAATATTTAAATATCTCACACTCAGCTGAGGAGGTGAGGTTCTTCCAAATCCAAGGCACAGATCTTTAATTCACCATGACGCCCAGGATTCTTTTTCTGTTAAATCTTTACTTTCGTCTCTTCCTACGAGTGTCAGAGAAGCTGTAAATATGAAGCGGAGCTCCGATTAGAACATTAACTAAGTGAAGGGTCCAGCAGGGCTGCAGGCAGAGGTCAGAGGTCAGAGGTCAGTCAGAGCCGCAGGTTTGATCTCAGACCGCCTCAGTGGCTCTTTGGTTTGGGGAGGCGGGACAAGCCGCAGCTGAAGGCATTGACCTTCCCGCCGTCGGGGTCGCAAGGGGCCAACGGCGCCATCTTTGCAGAGCCTGGGGCGGAGCTGCAGGTGTGAGACAGGAAGAGGCGGAGCTTGGAAGGCTGCGGTGGAAGCAGGGATCTGCTGAAGCTTCTTCTCTCGTTTGCCTCCTCCTCTTCCAACTTCCTCTGAGTTTTCCCATCACCCCCCGTTCTCTGGGACGTGCAGCCAGGGGTTTTAGATGAGGGGAGGAGTCTGTCTGCAGGTGGTTCAGGCTGGGTGGGGTTACCTGGAGGAGGCGGAGCTTGTTGCATCAGTGGTTCCTGGTCTCTCTTATCGGAGGAGTGAAGTACCTGTGACTGAAAACAGAACCAAACGTCAGCTATATATAAAATAAACAAGCCTTCATTGCATTATTTTTTTTTTCAGTTCAGCCTCTGAGAAAATGCTAAATGTAAAGTTTGCACATTTATAACGTGATGCAGATTTGACTAAATTTAAGTATTTATATTTTTATTCAACTCTTCGGCACGCTCGTCATCTAACTGATGAAAGTCATTGTGATAAACATTTTGTTAGTTTGAGCAGCTCGAGAGACAAATTCTTTTTTTTATAGTTTTTAGAAAAGCAACAGTGAATGGAGATTAAAAAATATTCATATTTTGTCTGTGTTCTTACCAAACCCTGACCAAAGTAAAGCTTCAGAGCAGCTTGGGGTCCCTGAACAAGAGAGAAAATCTGTGGACTCGTGTGGGTGACGCTCCATTCAGAGTTTTTTTTTTTTTTTTTTTTTTTAACACAATCAGACGTAAAAACATCTGGAGAACAAACAGCTGCAACGACAAAGAACATTTCCTGATGAACACTGCCACCTGGTGGCAGGTGTGGACCTGCAGACGGTGTTTCTCCCGCCTGATGTTTCGGTTCATCCCTCAGAAATGAAGCATGACTCAAAGGAAAGACTAAAAAAAGAAGGAAGAGAAAATACAAACATGCAGCAAAGTAAATAAAATAAGAGGTGGGCGTGTCCTCGAACATTCTCAGGATCTCTCCCCTCACGTCTTTGCACCTCAGACTGTTCTACTCCTCCGTACCGAACACTGAGACGCCTTCTCAAAGTGCTGATCCGCCCAAACTGTCCCCGATCGGCCCCCAGGGGCTCGTTAGATGACTAACGTCCCTCCACGCTGCATCATCACTTCAGCGAACAATTAAAACGGTGACCGTAATGAATAAACATGAGCCTTTAGTGCTGAGCTGCAGGCAACGAGCAGCTGTCAAAACACCCAATTACTCTGAAAATTATTAGCTAAATAATCCAGCTCTAGTTTTTGTGTTGTAAACGAGAGTAAAGCACAGATTATTATTCTGATTATTGTGTCATCATTGTGCTGGGTAAGTGAGAAACATACGAGCTGCAGATTAGAGTGAGGGCGATGCGGCGCTTCTTCCAAACCACCACCCACGGGACATCAACGACCTCCCATTATGCAACAAATATTAGAAAAGCATAATCTATACCCAACTTTATGAGCAAACTTTCAAATATGACCTCAATTAGACCTTTCCATCTGGATTTAGAGTTTAGACGGTCTCATTAAGATCCACTCACTGCTGTCACTGGGTCTCCCTGGTACAGCCCAAATGGTTCCCCTCATACAAGTCGGCCAAGAAGCATTTCGTCAGCATTAGTTGATCTTCAGTCTGGATCATGGTTCTCAAAGAAAAAAGTTGGAATGCTCCCTCAGGATTGGGAATAAGTCTCTAGTGGAAGAGTTCAAGTACTGGGAGTCTCATTCCTGACTGGTGCTGGGATGGAGTGAGATACAGACTGATGGACCTGAAGGTTCTCAGTTTACTGGTCTGTACCTCCCAATCTTCAGGTATGGCTCTCATGAGGTTCTGTGTGAGTAATGACTGATAGATCCTGGATCCAAGCAGACCCACAACTCGCTGGAGAGATTCTATATCCTCGCTGGTCTGGGAACACTTTGGGACCCCCCAGGAGGAGCTGGAGAGATGAATGTTTGAGTTTCCTTCTTCAACCTGTTGCTGCCATGACTCGACCACAGACAGGGTCAGAAAAATGGGCGGATGGATTGATGGTTGATCTCCTAAAGTCATCAAAACTCCATCAGTCTAGGAGTTCCTCAAGGTTCTACACTTGGACTTATCAGTTTCTTCTGGCCCTCAGTCAAATCTTTTCATTCCTATGTGGATGATGCACAAATCTACATCAGCACCAATCCAACCACTATGCTTCCCCCTCCCTTTATGGTCAACTGCCTGAATGCATCGAAGCCTGGATGTTTTAGACTCAACAGAAGTAAAATGAGCTCCTGGTTGTCACCTCAAACATTACTTAGGAAGGTGAAGGCATCTTTCTGCATGGAAGCTTCCTCTACCCACCCTCAGAGCTTTACAGCCTCGGTCTTCGTCTTGTTCAGAGACTGGACTACAGCAGTGAAGTTTTGTTAGGAGAACTCAGCTAACGGGGTTCTCACCTTCACTTGGCAGCACATCTCTTTAACCTTACTCAACTTTACTGGCTCACAAATAAATCTCAGGTTGATTACAAAATCTTCTCTTCACCCACAAACCCCTCCATGATGGTGCTCCTCTGTACCCCACTGACCTCCTCCACCCTTGCACTCCTCCTTACAGCAGAATAAAACCTTCGATGGCAGCTCGGTCCCTCTGAAATGTTCCCCCTCTGGACTTTTTATCCAAACATCTTCAAATCAAACCATCTAACCTGGGTTTTCCTCATCGCTGGTGTCTAAACTGCATGTGAATGGAAACCATTGCGTCACATGACAAACATAACAAATTATTATTTTGTTAGTGTTCTTTCTGTTAGAGCATCAAAAGCAAATACGTTCAAATTCACTCTTTGTCAATTTCCAATTGTGGAGCAGATGTGTTTTTTGTTTCCAAGTGACAATTTAAAGAAATTAGAAAATTTCTGAAGTAATAGCAGAGTTCAAACATCACTTTGTAATAATTTAAGCTAATAAACTGTTGACATTTGGATGTATGAGCCGTGTAAAACATGAAAAGAACAAAAAAATGTAAAAAAAAAAAAACTTTAAAGATGCTGCCAGTGGTTCTATATGGTTCATCATGGTCACCATGGTAACCACCATAGGTGTCGCAACAATTATATATTAAGGGGACGTGTGCGTCACATCTGAGTTGCATGCTAGCTTAGCGCTATGTTACGAGTGAGAGAAACGGAGCTCTACATCTGTAGCGTCTTAGCTAGTGCTGGGAGAGGACTCACAGATCCCCCCCCCCCCACACACACACACACACACCAGTGTGAGACAAAAAATAATTAAAGACTAATCAGGATGGTGATTCAGAGCCGCCATTAATAACAGATTCAGTGTGAACTTTTACTCAGGCAGCAGAGAAAGAGAAAAGAGACGCTGCAGTTCTGATGACAGTCGGGGTGTTTCCGGTGGATTTGTTCAAGGGTTTGGGGGTTCAGAGCTGCTGCTGTCTCACAATACCACATCACACAAACGGATAAGGCAGCTTTAACTTTCCTCTGTCGTTAATTTATTCCCCGCTCCATAACGACACGATAACCACCACAGGAGAACTTCCACAGGAGAAGTCAGAGCAGCAGGAGCATCATCTTCAGAGGCAGGATTAACGGATCTGAACCAAGTCTCTGATGTGAAGCTTCATCGTCTGCACAGAGGTCGGCCCCGTTCACCAGAATCCTCCGCTCCATCTGCAGCTGAAGGGAGCTCATCGCCTGCAGAGGTTTCAGCTGAAGTGACGGAAACGTCACCAGCTGCTTAGGAGCCACGTCAGGATGGAGACGGAGCAATGAATTATGGGTGAAACAACCCAAACAGCCCTGGAATTACTGGGTTATTAACTCAGCTTTAACCGTTTGTGTTGATGTAAACTAAATGTGTGAAAAACAGAGGAAGAGGATGTGAAGGAGGAAGATGGGGATGCTACCGTACCGCGCAGAGTCGGTGAAGTAAAGCACTAAATGTTCCACTCCTGGACGAAGGCGTGGAGGAAACACAGACACACAGAGAGGACAAGAGGAAGAAGACAAATGTTATTCAGGCTCGTTTCATTGTCTCAGATGAACTAAAGGACAAACATACAGGAAGAGGCTCTTACAGGAGCTAAAAAATAAATAAAAGCGTGCGAGACGTCTGAGATGTTAAAGTCAAAATGAAACGTTTCCAGACTAAAGTCAGAGGACACTCTTTATGCAGATAATCCAGCTGTTTTATATACTGCTTGTAGGTGAGGATTATGGGTAAACTTCAAA
>JAVCKU010000052.1:21322645-21334438 GCA_032273985.1 Hypsolebias coamazonicus | reverse complement strand
TATTTTATGTTACATTATATTTTACATAATATTTTATATTTTACATAATATATTTTATGTTACATTATATTTTACATAATATATTTTATGTTACATTATATTTTACATAATATTTTATATTTTACATAATATATTTTATGTTACATTATATTTTACATAATATATTTTATGTTACATTATATTTTACATAATATTTTATATTTTACATAATATATTTTATGTTACATTATATTTTACATTATATTCTAAATTTTACATTGTATTGTTATATTTTACAGTACAGTATATTTTATATTTTTCATTATACTGTATTTTACATAATATTTTAAATTTATCATTATATCTTACATAATATTTTATATTTTACATTATATTCTATATTTTACATTATATTTTACATTATATTTTTATATTTTACAGTACAGTATATTTTATATTTTTCATTATATTTCACATAATATTTTAAATTTATCATTACATTTTATATTTTACATAATATTTTATATTTTACATTTTACATTATATTCTATATTTTACATTATATTTTATATTTTACATGATATTTTACATTGTATTTTTATATTTTACAGTATATTTTATATTTTTCATTATATTTTACATAATATTTTAAATTTATCGTTAGATTTTACAAAGTATTGTATATTTTACATAATATTTTATATTTTACATTATATTTTATCATGTCCAGACGTTGGAAACATTAATTCAAATGGCTCTAAGGTGATAGGAACGAAGAACTTGCAGTTTCTGTCAGATTTCATGAAGACCAAGAACCAAGATTTTTTTCTGGACACTGTGATGAAACGTCCTGACGTGTGAAGATGAGCTCCGTTTGGTTTCATCTCTCAGGAGGAGGTGAAAACCAAAGATCTCACGAGGAGCATTTGTCTCAAGTTTTATGACGACTAAATATTTAAACCAAGATGTTCTTCTGATGTTTGAGCCTCGACTTTAAACCTCAGAACGTTCTGTCGGTTGTAAAATGACGTTTAGTAGAACGTTAATGTAGAAATCTTCGTTGAGCAGCTTCTGGTCGTCTTCAGCTGGTTTCAGCACCAGGAAGTGGTTGATGGTCAGATGTTGGAGCTCATGGACGTTTTGTCCCAAACCTGAAATAATCCGTTCTTCACGCTTCGGAAAGCTTCGTCCGTTCAGGAGCTTTTTATTGATCAAGTGTTGTGTAACTGACGGACGTTGTTGACATTTGTGGATTTTTTCCGTGCACGCCTGTCTTCATCTTGCACCGAGCCTGTGTGCACGAACGGTACAGGAGCGTAGAGCTGCTGTTTACTTCTCTGAGCCTCAGATCTTTGTCCTCGCTGACTCTGTGTCCGTGTGGAGGTTTCTGTCTGCAGGTGTTGGAGAGGACTGAGGGACAAAGTCTGTTTGACAGAAAAATAAAAATGCACCAAGAAGGAGCAGAATGTCCTCGTCAGGCTGCTGCTCCAGGAGCTTCAGCTCTCCACAGATGTGCTTTGATTATGAAGATCTCACCGAGCGGCAGGAGCAGACTAACTGCTGGCATCTGCAGCCAGACAGCTTGGCTCGTGGGCACTCAGGCTTGAGCTGCAGGGAGGTTGGAGGTGGGGTGTTGGACACGAGGCTGGCAGAAGATGAACGTTCTCAGATGGAGCTTCAAACTGATGGCAGAGCGGCGAGGAGGGAAGGTGTGCCGCGTCTGCTCAGGTCCGACTGGCACCGAGGAGGAAAGGCCCGAGTGGGCTCCAGCTGCAGAGGCAGATGTTCTGATGAACACACTCATGCTGTCATCACATGTGCACATCTGTACTTGTGATGTCTTCACACAGGAAGTGGAGCCAGAACCGTCCTGACTCGTACATGGGTCGTCTGCGTGAACATGCGTTCGTTCACGTGTGTCAGAACAAGTCGGGCTGAAGTGAAGCGATGACGGTGATCATGGAGGATGAGGAGACTCCTCCTCCTCCTCGTTTCCTGTGGTAAGAACCAAACGTGAGGAGAATGAAAATGGGCTGCCTTGTCACGTCGCAGGTGGGGTGGATTGGAGGAGGTGGGGGATTCCATCACCTCCATGTTTGGTGCCGGATGTGCCCCTTCCTCCCTGCGTCGGTGGAAGAGGAGGTGCTGAGTGTGTTTGCAGATAAGAGCTCATCTGAAAGGGAAATCGTCTGCCTTCACTCGGACACGCAGCAGATTGTCTCCTGCGCCTGAAGCCGTGCAGCGACTGTCATGGCGGCTGTGCAGAGGCAAATCACGGCCACTTCCTGCAAACCGCAGGACGGGGACGGCAGCTAACGTGACGTCATTCCCTCAGTTTGTGGCTCACAGGCTGCAGAGATGCAGAGTTGACTCGTGTCCTTCAGGGTCATGCACCTGCTTGTCCTGCACATTTTGCATCACAGCCTCATCATCTTGAAGATCAGCAGCACGTTCAGAGGAGAGCGGCTGCGTCTGAATGAAGCCGCGGCCCGAACATTTCTCTGCCTGCTTTAGGCCCCGCCCACACGGGGACGGCGTTTTGTGCATATGCAAATCCCTAAACGCTGCTGTTGCTTTCTCCTGTGGACAGGAGTGATGTCATCATGTTTAACCTGATGACATGCTGCAGACGCTCGTTTCTCAACTGTGACAGATAAAACAAACTATAACCGCTTTAAAGCACCAAGTAACGTGAGGCCAAAGCTGTTTTAACTGAATGAAAGATAAAGTCTTTTAGTAAAATCAGGGGGCGGGTTCTTTTACTTCAGAGAAATATTAAAGGTCTGGTTGAACATGGAGTGTTTTCTCTGCAGCTCTGTGTTGGTGCTGCGGGGCTGCCTGCAGGCGTCTCAGTAAAAACTGAATGAACAGGTGGAGGAACACAACGGCTCAGGTTTACCGTCAACAGAAAGTCCAGCCTCTGATCTTCACTTTCAGAGTCTGGTGAAAGCAGCAACAGGGATGTCTGGTAAACGTCTCCTTCTTGTTTCAACTTCTGAACAGTTAGTTTTGACCTGTGCTTGTCTGGTGTGTGAGTCAGAACTGGAAACTGGGTTGGTCAGTTCTGATCTTAAAAAAAAAAAAAAAAGTTCCCTCTGGACGTATGGGAATAAAAACTCGTGTGTGTTCATCAGAGGTGAAGTCCTCGAGGACAGCAGGCCATGTGGAACGTGGGTTTACCTCCAGGAAAAGACTTTTTGAAGCAGTAATGGTATATTTAAACACAAACACATGAACTGACACATGCACATGTGATGGTGTGAGACAGAAATTTAAAAAAAGGCATCATCCAGGCCTGTAACATGACTGACCCGTGTTCATTCGTTCATTCGTTCATTCATTCATTCATTCATTCAACCTTTATCTAAACAGATAAGTCACACTGAGCCTCAAAGACTCATTTACAAGTGAGACCTAACGTGTGTTTGAAGACTAATAGCAAACTAATGGTGTGCCACAAGGCTCAGTTTTAGGACCCACTCTTTTTACAATTTACAGTACATGTATATAAATAATGTAGGTCAGATCATTCCTGATGCATCCTTGCATCTCTATGCTGATGACACTGTTGTTTATTGCCGAGCTAACACAGTTTCCAAGGTTTTCCAGCTTCTACATTCTGCATTTGACGTCATTCAGTCAGACTTGTTCCACCTCAAACTGGTGCTAAATGCTGATGAAACCAAACGGATGTTGTTTTCCAACAGAAAGTTGTTGCTAGATGTTCTTCCTCCTCTCTCATCCATGCATGGTGTTCCTATTGAGTTTGTAGATTCTTACAAATACTTGGGAATTTTAATTGATGCACATCACTCTTTTAAACCAAAACTTGATAAACTGAAAATAAAACTGGGTTTGTTTTTCAGAAATGGATCTTGTTTAACTCAGAAAACACCTTGTAACCACTACCTTCCTACAAACCATTTATTATGGTGACATCATCTACATGAATGATGCCAGCTGCTTGCAGATGTTGGATGTTGTCTATCACGGTGCACTAAGATTCATAACTGGTTGTAACTACTGTACCCACCACTGCACCCAGTACTCACTGGTCAGTTGGTCATCATTATCTGCACACTGGTTCATCTTCATCAATAAATCCCTCCTTGGTCTGCTACCTTCTTATAGCTCCTCCCACATGTCACATTGTCAGTGCAGTTACAACGTGCGCTCTCAGGACATCATTACCTGCAGCGTCCCTTCAGTGCAGACTGAACTTGGCTAAAAGGCCTTCTCCTACTCGACTCCTGCACCTGGAACATCTGGCAACAGGACCTGAAGTTGTCCTCCTTGATTTCTTTAAGGAGTTTTAAGCATTTGATAATGTCAATAGAAACATCAAAGCAAACATGTTCTTGTTTTAGTGTTTACCTTGTTTTATATGACATCTTGATTTGACTGTGTTTATACTTCTTTTATTTAATTTTAATAGCTTTTTGTTGAATGATTGTCTTTCTATGTTGTCTGTCTAAATCAGGTCTCTCTTGTAAATGAGTCCTTGTGACTCGATGAGACTAAACTGGATAAATAAAGGTTGAATGATGATGAGCGTGCTCATGCACCAGCTGACATGTGAGACATGGAAGCATGGTGCCCATATGGAAACACGAACACACCAAAGGTCATTTCCTCCTTTCTGTCGCCATGGCAACAGCTCCTGCAGCGCCGGGCTCTGCGTGGTTAAAGTCAAGGTGACCTGCTCTTATCAAGTCTCCTGTTTGTTTCCACTCTGGTGAACTTTGGTAACAAACGCCTGAGCAGCAGGAGAACCGAGGAGAACCTTTACGTATTAGTCCTTTACCATATTTACCATGTCCTCTCTGACTGCATCCAGATATCTCCTCTTTGTCTTGTCACTGTCCCTCCTCTGGACATGTCCACACCACTGTCCCTCCTCTGGACATGTCCACACCACTGTCCCTCCTCTGGACATGTCCACACCATCTCAGTGTGTCCTCTCTAACTTCATCTCCCAGTTGTCCAACCTGTGCTGGACCTCTGATGATCTCATCCTGATCTTCTCCATCCTTGTCACGTCGGCTCTGTTGAGTAAATTCTGCAGACAAAAGATCAGTTGGGCTGAACTGTAAAATTATCAGGCGCCATATTTGTTTGCAGACACAACCTGATGCGGGTCGGTCACAAGACTCGAGCTTCAGCGTGGTTTCTCGTGGACTCGTCCTTCGTTTACTTCGAGTGCAGACCCACACTGAAGCGTCTGAACTTGTTAAAGCTTCACTGGTTCAGGTAACGAGTCCTCGATGGATCAATACATTTAATCAACTGGTTTATTTATACCCCCCCCGCCCCCCCCGCCGTGCCTCCCCCTCAGTGGGGATGCCAGCTCTCCACTCGGGGTCGATGTGTTTGGCAGCGAGCGGCGTGGCGCAGCGGGTCCTAACGGTACCACATGGCTGGCTCAGTGTTAGTCATTTACGCCCCGACATGAGACGAGCCTGCTGCTGTTTATGGAGGTGGTGACTCACACACACACACACACACACACACACACACACACACACACACACACACACACAGGTCACAGTGTTCTTCATGCTCTGAGCTTTGTGCAGGGACGTTGTTCACGTTTGATTCCTGCAGATTCGAGCGTCGTTTCTCTTTCTCTCCTTCTTCTCTACGTTTATTGAAACTCTTCTGTTCTGCCTCTTCCATTTCTTATTTAGTGACATCATAACATCCTGACAGCTAAAGGACTTTACAGACTGTACTAAAGTCATCTTTCTGTCTTTTTGTTTTTGCTCGTTATATTTTCACTCGTTTATCTCTGAGTTGTTTTACTGAACAAACTGTTTTTAAAATTTTTGTCCGAATGTTCACTAAACATTCTCACTGTTGTCATCCATTTTTATTCCGTACGGTTTTCAGCTCGACTCTCATCCCGCAGTTTTCAAACTACGTATTTCAACAAATCATAAATCAGAACGTTCGGCTCTTTCAGGACAGTCCTGCTGTGACTTTTGGTATTGGTGCAACTTTAGCTGTTTGAAATATTTAGCCTTTTCTGACATTTTTCTCATAGAAAATGAATTGAACTCATTTTCCATCCTTAAGATCTTTAGATGTGTTTACAACCTTTTACTGCTCCTTTCACTTTTTATTCTGCTTCAGCTTCTTTCAGCTTCCTGCTGCAAATGAAAACTGTTTTCAGATACTTTCAGCTAATTTCATCTGTTTTGTGCTCCTTTCAGCTTCTTTCTGCTAATTTTAGCTTGTTATGGTCCTTTCAGCTTCTTTCTGCTAATTTTAGCTTGTTCTGGTCCTTTCAGCTTCTTTCTCCCAAGTTTCAGTTATTTTAGCAACTATTTAGCTGCTTTATGCTAACTTTAGCTTTTACAGCTAAATCCATATTATTTGCTCATTTCAGCTGTTTCTGCTTCCTTCTGTTAGTTTAAGGCTCTTTCTGCCTTTTAGCGACTTTTCAGCCATTTTCTGTTGCTAATTTCATATTTTTTTGCTACTTTCCTAAATTTTCTTCTAATGTAAACTTATTGCAGCAAAATGTGTTCTTTCTGCTTTATTCTGCTAGTTTAGGCTTTTGCTTCCATTTCAGCTGTTTTTAGCTAATTTCGTCAAGTTCTTCTGCATTAACATTCACTGCGTTGTCACAGGAAAATGAATTCCTCTAGTTCATATAAAAGGCTTTAGCTTGTCAGAACTCTGAAGAGAAATGTTCTTTGTGTCGTCCTTTAGTTCGGTTGTTAACAGCTTGTGTGACCTCCGTCTTCGTCCCACGTCTTCCCTGGGACAGGATGTCCAAACGCTGCTCTGATGGATCCAGAGGCTTTTATAAACCACAAGTCGCTCCTTTTTGGCTGAGCTTTGCAGAGAAGAGCACATTTTGATCCTGTCAGAGCGACCATGACCATGATGAGGATGACGAGCAGGTTCTCAGATTTGTAACCGTGAGTTTTAGACTCGCTGTGGATTTATTTCACGTGCACGACACTGAGATTCCAACCAAAACTCACCAAGTGCTTTCAATCAGATGGTTCTTGTTCAGAGTTTCTGTTTGAATAATTCGATCTTCAGGTCTCTGTAAATGAGCCCCCGAGGCTCAGAGGGACCAACCTGTATCAATAAAGCTTGACTGAAATCTGAGCTGCAGAGCATCAGGACAATAAAACAGGAAGTCATGAGGACAGAAAAACAGGAAGTCATCAGGACAGAAAACAGGAAGTGGACCGACGCTGCGGTGCGGTTGTACAGCGTCGTGGTTAAACGTTTGTTTGTGATCGATGCTCGTCGCTGTCCGTGCTCGAGCTCGGCTCAGACACTTTGTAACTTTGAGTGTTTCATCAACAGATTTGATCAAATGATGGTGGCAGGTGTTTTATAAAGTTTTATCTTTTTAAACATGATGCGCAACTAACGCCTAAAGTGAAACTTTATTTTTGTTGAGGAAACTTTTATTAAACGTTTGTCATTTTTGGAAATCATCGGGTGCTCGTTGAGACTCACGAGAGAACTGAAACAAATCTTGAGCGTCCAGGATTGAAGCAGCGTGCACGTCGTCTTCCTGCAGCTCGTCAGGAGCACCAGGACCACGGCTCACACGCCGTCAGCTCCAGGACAAACGTCTCGTCGTCTTCCTGCAGCTCGTCTCGTCAGGAGCGCCAGGACCACGGCTCACACTCCATCACCTCCAGGACAAACGTCTCCTCCACGTGACCATAAATATTTTACGTGTCGGATGATCTGAAGTCATGCGTGTGTCTGTGTAGATCCACGTGTTTCTAACTTCCACCTCATAAATAAATCAGCTCTTCAGTTTATTTATGACTAAATTCTTTGTTTTGACTCGTATAAATCAAGGAGATGAATCATTTGGATATTTGTTGATGAGATGATTCATGCAGAAGCACTCGTCTCTCCTGTTGTCTCAGTTACAGGTCATTTCTCTTCTTCTCTCGTGCCATTCGTTGTTTGATGGGCCCTGCTCGGTTCATCGCGACCTCGGTGGCACCAGAAGATCTCTGCTCGTGTTTACCTGCGAGCCAACAAACGGTTGGTGTTTGTGGAAGGAGCAGCTGCTCCGTTAGAAACTGCTTGGAGCTGCAACGTGACGGAACAGCTCGTGTCGTCTGCAGGTCCTGTGTTTCAGAACTCGGGGTAATTAGAGGTTTTAATTAAAGCCAACAGCCGAAGTAAAGCAAAGCAGTGTTTGCTCTCTAATCCCTCTTGTTTCCCACGCACTCAGTAAAATGTGCTTTTCTTCAGAGGAATGCTCCTCAGCCTCCATCGCTGCAGAACAGGAGCTGATAGATTTGGGATTGGGCCTGCAGTGATGATCCCACTTAATTTTACCCATAAAACATAAACGCACGTGGCGTCGCAGGGAGTTTGATGAAACACGTTTACAGGATCAGCTGGGTCGTCCCAACAGAAAACACTCAAACGTTGTCAGCTTCACGTCACAGAGCTGCAGCAGAGCAGCCCCACGGACACAGGTCCACCTCTGACCCTGGAACTTGGAAAATCTAGTCCTGAAGCAAAAACAGCTCAGAGTTTGGTTTTGTTCAGTTTTATCTTTTAATTTAAAAAGACGTTAGAAGGTTAAAATATTGACTTCAGCTCTCAATTAAAACTGGATTAATTGAGAAACTGGATTAATTGATAAACTGGATTAATTGATAAACTGGATTAATTGATAAACTGGATTAATTGATAAACTGGATTAATTAATAAACTGGATTAATTTCTCAGGGTGTTGAACAGTTTTGTTGTGGTACTGATGGAGACAAAGGCAGAAATGTCCTTTTTTTTGTGCCCTGGTGCTCCAGTTTAGCAAAGCTGAAAAACTGGAGTAAAGTCCAGGAGAAGTCCGACCTCCTCCATGTTTCATGTGTGTCAGCGCGTGTCCATGCACGGCAGACATGTGTCAGCGCGTGTCCGTGCACGGCAGACATGTGTCAGCGCGTGTCCGTGCACGGCAGACATGTGTCAGCGCGTGTCCATGCACGGCAGACATGTGTCAGCGCGTGTCCGTGCACGGCAGACACACATGTTAACATCAACAACAACCTGTCTCTGACAAACATCTGTTTTTTAAGGACTCCGTTCAGGCCCTCTGATCTAAAGCTGGTGTTTTGCGTGAGCTGTTGTCGTTTGGAGCATCACGGTTTATTTTATGACTTTTTCAACTTGAACTCTCTTCTTTCTGCGTGCACGTCCTCAGATGTGCATGTGGAGGAAAACGTCTGCTCCACACGTCCTCCCTGCAGCTCAGGAGCTTCTGCTGAAGGACCAACGGCTCTGACGGCTCAGGAATGCAGCAGATGAAGCTGAACCTGTCTGATGGTGGGCGCGTGACTCGCGTCGTCACTCGTGCACGCCGACGTCAGCGTGCACGAACACAACAGACCCGACCGGAGTGTTGTCCTGTGAGGACACAGAAACCGGGCTGGGTCCTGCCTCAGCTCTGTGGAGCCGCTGCATTCCAGCCGGCGGTGCATCATGAGGCCGGAGCGTTTCCACGCTCACGGGGCCGTGCACGGCGAGCGGCCAGGCCTTCGCTTCTCTGCACGTTTGACTTCTTTGTGGCAACGCAGCGTTTTCAGAGCTCTCTGCTGATCCTGGCAACAACCATGAATCCAGAAGTGATCCAACGTTTCACAAACGTTTGGTTGTTTTTACACTTCTCAACTTTTAAACTTTTGTTTGTATTGATGCTGAGTTGTTCTACCTCCTGACGTCAGGTGTGCACTGAGGTGACCTGCATGTGCGAGCCGCCGGGCGTTAGCAGGTCCTCACGCAGCGAGCAGTCTGGAAAAACATCTGGCAACCCCCAGTAAATCTTCTGTCCTTCTGCTCATTCAGTCCTTTGTGCTGGAGGAACGTGCACTTTACTCACCCACACCCCAAATCACACTTTTATTTAATAATTACCACCGAACACGACGAATGAAAGTGTCTGGATTTGTTTCTTTCAGTTGGATCTCCTACAGGAGGGAGCAGGTTTTTACAAACCGCTTCAGATGAAGGTGATTCAAAAGCGTTTAGCAGCTTCAGTGTCTTGATTTTTAGGAGTTTTAAACTTTTTTCCTGCTTCTCACAGCATTTGTCCTCTGCTGCCATCTGGCCTTAAAAATAATAAAATAAAAAAAACTTGTCTCAGAAATAATCATGTTGAGGTGTTGGAAGGGCAGCAGGAGCAGCAGGCAGTTTGCAGAGTGATGAAGAGGAGGAGGAGGAGGTGTCCTCCTGCCTGGTGACTTCCAGCTGTGGGGCCTGGGCTCGTCGTTTGCTCAGGTGCTGACCACACCTGGACGTTGGACAGGACAGAGTCACGTGTTGCTGTAAACACCTCCGTGTCCGTCAGGAGGCCGCTCTGGACGGTGTCGTGTTCTCGAGCAGCGTCGCTCCTTTTTATTCGTCCTGTAACGACTTCTCGTCTCTTTCAGCTCCGGTTGTTTCCTCTCTGCTGCGAGAAGCCGGTCAGTCCAGGATCCTGACTCTTCTCTCCGGCTCTTCAGCTCTTCAGCTCTTCTTTTTGTTGCCAGAGCGACGATGCGTGCATGTGCTTGTGTGTCTGTACCATTAGTGAAATACTTCATGTTGACAAATTTCAATAAAACTCTTAGAATGTAATCATCGTGTGAACATCTTTAGTAGATTATACAGGTAGTCCTCGACTTACAGCAACTCAGACTTAAGAACAGGTGTACGGCTCAGTGTTAACATACATTTTACATGTATTTCCTCGACTTACGGCAAAAATCTGGACTTACGAATGGGTTTGCGGCGCAGTATAATGAGTTCCGACTTACGTTAAAATCGGGTTACGAACGGTTTTTAGGTACGAAACCCGTTCGTAAGTCGAGGACTACCTATATTTTGTTGTCAGACCCTTTCAAGATGGCCACCACAGCTATGACCCCACCAAACCTCAGTGGTGTGATCTTTACAGATATCAGGTTGAAGTCTGGTGTGGTAGTAGCTTAGAGTCACCGCAGAAACATTTTGACCAGACTTTGACGTAGCAGCTCCTGAGGTTTAAGGATTTTCAGACAGATAGTTTTTGTTTTTCGGTGAATCGACTCCGGTAAAAATAGGAGCTGGCAGGAGCTGCGTGACGAGGTTCAGAGAGACGGCAGGAAGTGGCTTCAGGTCCAAGAGTCCTGCTGAGCTCCAAGTCTGGAGCCAAAATCAGGTTTTATTTTAAATTCAAACAGCAGGGGAGGTGTGAAGATGCAGACCCCTCACATGCACACATGAACCCCCCCCCCTGTACATCTGTCATCAGTGCAGGGAGCCGGAGCCGGTCCTGCTCCTCTTCGGCTGGTTTTGACCCAGAAAGGAGCGGCGCTCCGTCTCTGCAGCTCCACGTCTCTGTCGGTGTAACGAGTCTTCTTCCTTTTCCTTCCAGAACATCATGGAGCAGTTCAACCCGTGCTTACGGAACTTCGTGGCCATGGCGAAGAGCTACGAGAAGGCGCTCACCAGTGAGTACACGGACACGTCTTTCTGTCCTCGTCTCTCGTGTCTTCAGCTGTCCAGACAGAACCAAGCAGAACTGACCCGGCGCTCGGGGCTGCCTTTAGATCCTCGTGACAAACGACGAGCCGGGGTGAAGAATCAGACGCTCGTTTGTTGCCAGTTAGAGGTTTTTACTGTTTTCTGTTCAGTGTCTCGTTGAGTCCGTTAGTTTCATGGACTCTGGGGTAAATGTCTCTGTCTCCATCTACTTCTCACTTCAAACATCTGCTCTGCATCCTCTCACTGCTTCTAGTTGTGTGTGTGTGTGTGTGTGTGTGTGTGTGTGTGTGTGTGTGTGTGTGTGTGTGTGTGTGT
>JAVCKU010000052.1:21211645-21222156 GCA_032273985.1 Hypsolebias coamazonicus | reverse complement strand
CAGATCAGCAGCAACATGAAACAGATCAGCAGCAACATGAAACAGATCAACAGCAACATGAAACAGATCAGCAGCAATGTGAAACAGATCAGCAGCAACATGAAACAGATCAGCAGCATGAAACAGATCAACAGCAGCATGAAACAGATCAGCAACATGAAACGGATCAGCAGCAACATGATGTGATATTTCACAGTGATAATTCTGGTTAGAGATTCATGAGTCTTACAGCTTCATGGTAGAAGCTGTTCCTCAGTCTAGTGGTTCTACACTTAATGCTCTTCAACCTCCTTCCTGAGGGGAGTGGGACAAAAAGTGTGTGTGCTGGGTGAGTGTGGTCCTTCATGTTATATGCTAAAGTAGCAGAAGAGTAGCTGAAACTATTAGATGCTAGCAAGAAACTAAAAGTAGCAAAAAGCTGTCTAAAACAATAAGTAGCAGAAAGATAGCTAAATATGAGCTAAAAGCGAGTTTTGAATCAGCGTTTTTCTTCACGCTGTGGCTGATTTTCTGGTTTTAACTCGGTATCTTCAGAATGATCGAGTCAGGAAACGTGCAGCCAGTGTTCCTGAGCAGCGTCAGCGTGGTGAAGACCGTCTGCATGATCGCTCGGGTCGTCCCGTGGTACCAAGCAGTGGTCCTGTCCTACCAGCTGCTGCTGAAGATGGCAGACTTCATGGCCGTGAAGCAAAGAAGGGAGGTAAGAATATACACATCGTCTTCTGTGTCCTAAGCAGCCGCGCTGTTAGCTGATAGTTCCTGTGTTTTAGTCCAAAGAAGATGAGTTTGAGCCGTTGAAGCAGAAGCTCCTGCAGGAGGTGTTTGCCGTGCAGCAGAGGATCAGCGAGTGGAGAGACGAACTGCTGCAGAAACCTCTCATGAGCAACAAAATGCTCAGCTACCCAAAGGAAATCCAGGTATGCAGCAGGCAGCGTTTATTAAAAATAATTAATTAAAAGATATAAGGGGCTCGCTGTGGTGACCCCTGGAGAGAAACAAGCCTTTAGCTCATGTTCTTCTACTTATTGGCAGGAAATTAGCAGCCACTAGTGAGCGTTTGACAAGATTTAGTTTTGCAAGTGTTTTAAATTTACCACTAGTAGCTAGCTATAAGCATCCAGCTACTTTGTATTTTTAGCTAGGGTTTTGAGAGTTTAGTCTTTTGGCAAGCACTTTGCCCTTTTTACTCAGTGCTTTTAACTGATCTTTGTCTATTTTAGCTGGTTTCCGTTACCTTTTCTTACCTTTAGATAACATTTCACCATGTTTTAGCTTTTGACAAGCATTTTACTACTTTTAGCTTTTGGCTCATGGTTTGCTACATTTACCTAGAATATGGCTAATTTTTGCTAGTGTTTTAGTGCTTTTAGTTTAAGGCTAGCATTTTAGCTTTTAGCAAGGATTTAGTTAAATGTACTTTTGGCTCACTTTTATCTCATTTTAACTAGTATTTTGACACTTTTAATTTTTAGCTTTTGTCTCGTGTCCTTTTATTTACAGTTAGTGTTTTTTCTTGTTTGTTTATGGTTTATTATATAAAAGTAGATATTTAATAAAAAACCTCCAGGTCCGAAAAGTGATGCCAATTCAGAAACGTGTTAAATTTGCCGTCTCCGCAGTGGCCAGCTGCGGAGGATCGTGATACTTTCTAAAATAATTCAGATTGAACTGTAACCTGTGAAAAGATAACTTTTAACTTTTTGACATTAGTAAAGTTTTATGGTCTTTGTTGAAAGCAGCACATTTGCTGTCATTAACACAGAGAATGCTAAAGGGTGTAAAATAATAATAATAATAAATAAATGTGTTTATTTATGTTTCTCTGCAAAGTTTCTACTAATTGACACTTGTTAAACTGACTTTTGTCTTCTTAAGAATTATTTGCAGTTTACTGAATGTATTCATGAAATTAAACGATCGTGTTTTGTTGTCAGCTGTGGGACTCGCTGCTGAAAGCTGAATGCTCCTCTGAAGACATCTCCTCCTGCTGGAAGGCGAGCCTGAAGAAAGACCTGAAGAAGAGGATCTCTAAGGTCAGTGAGCGAGTTTTTAATGAAACGCTCCCTCTTGGTCCTTTCGAGTCACTCCAGGTCCAGACTCAGACCTGCTCCGATGGTAGACGTCCTCCTTTGACCAAGCTGAGGTCTTGTTTCTTTGCAGGCCAGTGATGAAGATAAAGTGTTGCTCTGCTGCCTGGAGCCGACTGCAGCAGCTTTGAGGGGAAGTCACGGTGACGTACAGGCCTGTTTCGATGAAGCGTTTTATGTGGCCATCAAGACGACCTGCCAGGTGTGACGTTAATAATTCACTTTATTTTCCTAAACTCCGGTTCCTCTAAATACACAAGCTGTATTATTATTATTATTATTATTATTATTATTATTATTATTATTATTGAACCAATTTTAGTTTTGTGACCGTAGAATTGTAAACCACCTGATTATCTCCAGTTCTTCAAACGTTTAGCAGTTGACCTCATCAGCTTCTGAAAAATCTTTGAAGAGCCAACCTTTGCTGCCTTAAAGCGGTAAATTCACAAACAAGTGTGGATGCTGTTAGCAGTGACAGATTCATGCATTTTTATTTGTTTGTTGTAACAAGACCTGCTGAGATATCATTTAGGAAGGCCTTCGCACCACAGATGTTCTCACTTGTTCACCGACGGCAGAAGAAGGAATAAAACCGTCCCGTCTGACGTTTGTCTGTTCGTAGAGAGGAGAGGAGGGAGACCTGATGCGAGCGCTCAGCTCGAGGACCAAAGATCTTCCGGTTGTTTTCACGTCGGCTGTTGTGGTGCAGTCTGCAGCACGGTTCAGAGACAACGTGGTGGTCCAGCTGCTGGATCCACAGTCCGCCTTGAACTTCCTGCTCTCCAACCGTTGGTCATTTATTCATTTACATCAAACTTCAGTGTGAAGGCAGACTCAACGCTTTTTATTCTTCTGTGCTGTTGTTTTTCAATTATGTCTCGTACGGTACATTAAAATGTTCAGCTCAGTCAGGAAGAGTGTTTTATAATGTTTTTTTTTATAACTGTGATACTTTTTATAATATTTATCTTTAATTAAAGTTAAATTCTCATAGACATACACTGCTATCTGGTCAGTCCTCTCAAAACATTTTGTATAATTTTAATAATTTTTGTGTTATGCTACTTGTAGCTACCATTTTGCTACATTTAGCTATTGTTTAGCTAATTTTAGATTTAAGCTACTGTTGCACCATTGCTAACTTTAGCTACAGTTTTGTTAAAACTAGCTTCTGTTTGGCTAATTTTAGCTTCTGTTTCGCCCATTTTGGACTTACTGTTTTTCTTATTGTAGTTACTATTTTACTCATTTTAGCTTAACTTAAATTTTGCTGCCTTAAAGTTTAAAGATTGCCAGCTTCAGCATCTCTTTGTATTATCAGCTACTGTTTTGCTAATTAGCTTTAGCATATGTTTTACCACCTTTACCTTCTAACTTTCACATTAGTGTTACTGATGTTAATTACCAGTTTGCTGTTTGTAGCTTGAGCATATGTTTTGCTGCTGCTAGCTACTGTTTAGCTTAATTTTGCTTTCACGTCTCTTTTGACATTTTAGCTGCTGTTGGGCTAATTATAGCTTTAGCATTTGTTTGTAATTTTAGCCTCTGTTTTAGCCATTGTAGCTTCTGCCGTGCTGCTTTTAGTTCACTGCTCAGTTGTACAGTATTTTCTAACGTGCCCCTGAAGTTAATTTTGTCGTCTCAGGTGACTGGAGGTCCATCCAGGTGGACGACACTGCAGGACACGTGGTCCACAGCTGCGTGGAGGCTGTTAAAGCTCTCGTTGCGTCTCTGCTTGAAGGAAACGTGTCTCTTGGACACCTGCAGATCTGTCTGAAGTACCAAGAGCAGTTTAAGAGACTTTATCTGCAGTGTACGAACCCTCTGCTGTGAATAATTTAAATAAACTTTAACACGAGCTCTGAATTTACAGCTGCTTCGTTTCTCTCACAGACAAGAAGAACTCAAAGTCAGTCGTCGTTCCTGTCGATGCAGAGGTGCTTCTGACTCAGAGAGACTTGGATCTGAAGTCTTTCATTTACCGCAAACAGGAAATCAACACACTGATCAAGATGATGGCAAAGGTTACAGAGAGCATCACAGGTGGGCGGAGCTAAAAACGATGACGTGCTCCGTTATCCTCCTCATTATTATCGCCCGCTGCCAAAAGCAAAGTGCGAGCGATGATGTTTTCACTTGTGCCTGCGTGAACGCCTGGGGTTCATTTGTCTGCCTGTTAGCAAAATATCTCCTGACCCACTGGATGGATTCCAATAAAATGCAGAAAATAATTCCTGGATAAACGTCCACAGCGGATTAAGTTTTGGAGACAACCAAGTTCAAGATGGCCACCACAGCTAACCGACCCTAGCCCACACAAAATGGCTGTAACTCAGTCAGTTTTATGGATAATGAGCTAAAATGAGATGTTTTCATCCCTAAGAGTTGTTCACAACACATACTCCAAATGAAAATAGATACTTTTAATTAGTGTTTTGCTTCTTTTAGGTAGCTGTTTGCTGTTTTTGACCAACATCTGACTACTTTTAATCTGAAAAAGTCCTTTACTCCTTTTAATTGTAGCTAATCTTTGGAAACTTTTAGCCAGCCTTTAGCTATTCTTAGTTTTTAGCTTGTGTTTTTGTACTTTTATCTAGAGTTCAGCGCTCAGCATTGACGCTGTGTATTTCTCTAACTGAAATGGTTTGCATCTTGTTTTCATGGCTCAACAGTTCCTGAGATGTCGACTCTTGAGGAGCAGCACAGTGCGGACCTCCATGCTGTGAGCCTGAGCCGACTGGTGCTGGTTCAGTCCTTCAGTGCAGACGGGAAGCTGCAGAAGACTGGTCCTCCACAGGTCATCTGGTATAAAACCAGCATAAACGTCCTCAAAATGTCCTGTGAGATGCACAAACTGCATCACAGCAACCTGATTCTGTCCTCGTGGGTAAAACACTCAGCATCTTTAGCGTCAGTGAGGCTTCCCGCCCCACCCCCTGTCCAGGTGAGCCTTGCACAGATCTGCAAGAACATCTGGAGCCCTGTGCTGAAGGAGTTCCTCCAGCTTGGCGTCAGCATTGCCGAGGCGAATGTCACGCTGGAGGAGCTCGATCGGGTGTTGGTGGAATCTGGTGACCGGGGTGACGGCACGCTGCTGAGGACTGAGCTGAATCTCATGTTGGAGATGGTTTCTGCAGCTGCAGAGGTCACCCCTGAGGAGAACTGGGTGGAGTCGAGGCTGGCTCAGATCCAGAAGTACCGCCAGCTTCACGAGGCGGCGGCTGCAGCCCGAGCCGTGCTGAGGATCGCTGACAAAATGAAGCTGACTGGAAACTTCTCCGCTATCCACCCCCTCAGCCAACTGGTAATACCCTGACCTTCTGACCTCAGGACCAGTCCAGTTAAATATCTAGCAGTGGCTTTCGGTTCTTCTGTGGTTAGACCATTGTGAACAGAAAGACTTGACCAAACCCACTTGATAAAGTTTGATTATTTATTTATTTTACTGAAGCACAGCTGTGATTGAAGTTTGGTCATGAGTGTAAGAGTTCACCTTTTCCATCCCGTGCTCGTTCATGTGACTGTGCAACAGGATGAACGGTCCTTTAAGCAGCGGCTCCTGGGGTCGCTCACTGACGACCTGTTTGATGCCGGGCAGCAGCTCTCCACCGTCAGCCGGCGGCACGCCGCATGTCTGGAAGAGTTTCTGAAGAGCCACGCTCTGGTCAGCTGGGTCAAAGACAACCTTAAAAGTAGGAATTTAGAATTTATTAATGTAAATGATCTTGCAGAAGGTCCCCGTCAGCTCACTGCTCTGTTCCACTAACAGCTATGAGCGATGTGAAGGTTTATGTGGACCTTGCGTCGATATCTGCCGGAGAGAACGACGCAGAGATCGACCAGGTGGCCTGCTTCCACGACGCTGTGATGTGCTACGCTCCGCTGCTCTTCTCCCTCTCCCCTCAGGCGGGCTTCAAGGACTTCATGAAATGTGCTCAGCAGGTGTGGGACGCCCAGAGCAGAGACGAGAGGCTCCCTGACAAGCTGGTAATCATTACACTGTTCTGTGCAAAAGTCTTGAGTCGTTCAGGCAGATACTGGATTGAAAATGACAAGAGACATATTATAACTTAAGATAATATGCAGTGAACCTTGTTATTGTGCCTGCATCCAGAGATCAGTAAATAACTAAAGACTCAGAGAATCAAAGGAAAATGAATAAATACAGAAAAATAACACACAGTCCAACAGGATGTGATACTGTACAAGATGAAGAAATACTGCAGTGCAGATCTGGTTCTGTTAATTCTGTTTATTTAATTTTTATTTTCTTAATGCTCTGAGTTGAGCAGGTGGATAATCTGAGGGAAGAAGCTCCTCCTCCTCCTGCTCCTCCTCCTGGCAGTGAAACCATCATCCTGATGGCAGCAGGGAGACAGTTGGGTTGTTTGACGATCTTCTCAGTTCTTGAACTGCACCTTTCATAATAAATATCCTGCAGGTTGGAGAGACTTGTTCTGATGGCCTGCTCTTCTGAGCAGACCACCCTCTTGAGAGCCTTCAAGTCCTCTTTGGTGCAGCTGCCCATCCAGGTGGTGATGCTCCTGCTCCAGATGCTCTCATTGGTGCAGGTGTAGAAGGTCCTGAGCACCCTTTGGGGGAGCCTGAAGTCTCTTGAGGTAGAAGAGATGCTGTCTGACCTTCTTGGCTGGTTTTTTTTTTTTTTTTTTTTGCGTGTAGTGACCAGGACAGGTCCTGTGTGATGGTCACTCCAAGAAAAGTGACCACCTCAGACCCACTGATCCAGAGCAGACAAATGTCACCCTGCTGTTTCCACCTGAAGTCCACAATCAGCTCCTTAGTTTAGCTGACGCTCAGTCGTGGGTGTACAGTGATTACAGCAGAGGGCTCAGCACACACCCTTGGGGGGTTCCGGTGTTGAGGCTATGAGGTGAAGATGTGTGGTCACCCTCACATACTGCCTGTTGTCTGCCAGTCAGAAATCTATAGATCCACTTCCACAGGGTCAAGACCACTTAAACAGGTGACCAGAAGGTCTGGCTGCTTAAAATCAGAGTATGAAAAAACTCAAAAGTATTTCTGCAGAAATAAAACGCACGAGTGCTGAATGAATTTGTTAAAGAAGCTAAAACTGAGTGACTAAAATGATCAGAAAAGATGCTAAAATTAGTAAAAGTAGCTAAAAGCAGGAAAACTGAAGGTAAACTTTTATTAACAGATGGTGAAATTAACCAGACACTGACTGTAAAACTAGCAAGACAGTAGCTAAAGCTGTGCTTTACACAACAAATTGTGAAATGTAAACTATAAGTAAGTAAACAGAAAGTAAAGTTAAGGTTAGTTAAACTTTAGCTAAAATGAGCAGAACATACACTTGAGCTAAAAATCAGCAAAATAGCTAAAAATACCGAACTGTTCTAAAACTAAATGTATCAAAATAGTAGCTAAAATTAGTCAAACGTATGCTAATATTAGCAAAACTGTAGCCAAAGGTAACAAAACATAATAAAGCTTAAATCGGGAAAAAGCTGATGCGATTAGCAAAGGTGGAGCTAAGAACTAATTGTGGCAGAATGGTAGCTAAAAGCTAAACATAGCCAAAGGAGCACAGACTCAGTATTCACTCTAAACCAGAGGTTCTCAAACGGGGGCTCCTGGACCACCAAGACCCCTGCAAGAAGTAGCTTAGGGGTCCTCAAAATAAATTACAGTAAACTGTTAGTTACTTCATATCGTTTAAAAAAAAGTGTATAAACTCATAAAGGGACCAAATCTACAGTAAAACAAACAAAACTACGCCTTCAAAAATAAATAAAATACAGTAGTCCCTCGCTACGTCGTGGTTGGTTTGTTGCGGATTTGCTATATCGCGGTTTTTCAAAATAAGATTGGACATGACACTTAATTGGCTGATTGATGGATGAGCCACACAGTCGGCATGGAATTTTAATTTAAAGAAAATTATTTTAAATTATTTAGCACCTGCTGCACCTCTGTGCAGCCCTTACAGCTACAGGATAAACTTGATGGACGGATGATGGAATCCCTGGAGATTTTTCTCCCCAGACCCTAACAGTTTGAGAACCCCTGCTCCAAACAGCTCCTACCTGTTGGTTTGTTTCCAGAGAGAGTCGACTCGATTGCTGGGCTGGCTGAAAGCTCTGAAGGAGACTCACGGCTCGGTGGAGCAGTCTTCTCTCTCTCTGGCCTCATCCATCAACGCTAGCGGAGTTTATCTCATCGGGTGGTCTGACGAAAGCACGGAGATGGTCTGTGTTCATTACGAAATTTTTCATTTACCATTTATTTCTAAATGTGCTACATGAACGATTTAAGGTGTTTTCTAACTGGTTCTGTTTGTGTTCAGAGATGCCTTCAAAACATGGTGCAGGTGACGGTGAAGAGGGGCAGAGAGGAGAAGAGGTACAAGCTTGAAGACCTGCTGGAGCTGCAGAATAAACTCATGCTAATGTCTTCCAAAGGGGAACACGGCAGAGAGCAAGTCACCAGATTCACAGAGGTCAGAGGCTCTTTGAGTGAGACTAAAGAAAGAACAAAATAAAGATAGAGCTATTTTTAATTTTATTTAAAGTCTGCATTCTGTTTAGGTTTTTGAGGGAGTTCAGCGAGTGGGGACCATCCTCCTTCAGATGCAAACATCTGGCAACATGCTGTTCAGGAAGTGGTCCGCTGAGGTCCGCTGCGGTCTGCAGCAGCAGTGCATCACCGTCACCTTCCTGTCTCTGAGCGGGAGACAGGTGTCGTACGAAGGTGAGGTGACGGAGCAGCTCCAAGATCTCGCTCAGTCAATGGAGTCCTGCCAGAAAGAGTGGTGCTCCTTCATTGGAGAGATGCGCTGCAGCTTCAGCCTGCTGAACCTCTACACCTCAGAGCAGCTGGTGTACCTGTGTCAGTGGGTATACAAAGTGTGTCAGCGGCAGGCGCCCGTTCCACAGCAGCTGTGGCACCTGCTGTTCCCTGTAAGGCCTCGGTGCTCGCTAACGGACGTTAGAGCTGCTTATACGAGTGCCGTGAGCCCAACGCCAGAGGCTGACGAAGTAGAAGGTGTTGAATCTGAGGAGGAAGATGACGTTTACGAACCTTCTGTGGATGTAACATCTGCTAAGCCGAGGCGCACAGTGGAGAACATGGACCATGATTTGATGGAGTTTTCTTCTGAGGAGGAGGAGGAAGATGTTAATCACGTCAGTGATGTGAGTCTGGAAGGTCTCTGGATGCAGTTCATGCAGGACATGTCTCAGTACCTCCATGAGTCCCTGGACATCCAGACTTTGGCCCACTTCCTCTCATGTCTGTCTGAAACCAGTCAGCTCCACATGATCAGAAACCTTCCATCAGTCCTCCAGGAGGGGAAGCCGAACCTTGTGCTTTGTTCAGCAGAAGAGGTTTTCACCACAACTCTGTCCTTCTACATGGAGAGTCCGGAGCAGCCGCTGCCGTCTTCTGACGAGGTTCTGGTGTGCAGAGAGGAAACCACCAAAGAGGAGGTGGAGATCTTTCTACGCCGCGCGCTCTTCCAAGGTTCCAGACAAAACTGGCAGAAGCTCTACTCTCTGGTTAACCCCGGTCTGCTGGGGTATGATGTCAGCGACGCGTTAATGGAGCTCTACGAGGGACTGGAGGGAAGTGCGAGCCCTCGTTATCGTCTGGTGATCGTCAGTCCCATTGTGCACCAGCACAGGAGTGTGCCGTCGTACTTTAGCAACAACAAAGTGCAGGCAGGCGTGAGTTTAACCCAAGGGAGTGCCAGGAAGTATCTGCATCACCACTTCACCCTGAAGTCACCAAACCAAGTTGCTCTGGTTTCCCCGGATAAACTGTCAGTGTGGACGGTGTCATCAGCACGGCCTGCGGTCGGTAAGAATAACTCGTTTCAAGGTTTATGCTTTTATTTCATGCTAAAGTTTAATTTGAATATTTTAGAACTCAAACGACATCTCTGGGAACTCAAGTTCATTTTAAAAAGCCGAGCTTGTGCCCTGTCTTTACAGAGACATACACAAATTCATTTGTTTCTACTTTATTCAGTTTATCTAGATAATGATAATAATAAACAATAATAATTCTTTATTAAAGTCCTGTCATATATACCCCGGTATTTATGATGAAAAATGAATAGCATTAAATTACATGAGCTGAAATACTGTAAATATAATCCATTTACCGGTAAATGAAATAATTTAAATCTGTCAGTCTGGAAAACACAATCCTTTTAAGTTAATTTATATTCCGCAAAGAACTTCCTGCGCTATAATTGAATAAAATACATCTGAAGGTAAACTGGAGAAAAGTTGATCAAACCATCTCTTCCTTCAGAACGATGTTCATTAGAGGCACTAGACTGTACTTTTACTACAGTAACCTTGGTGTTATTTTTGATCAGGACATGTCTTTTATCCCCCACATTAAAAATGTTACTAGAACCTCCTTCTTCCACCT
>JAVCKU010000052.1:21174823-21187911 GCA_032273985.1 Hypsolebias coamazonicus | reverse complement strand
TCTTACCCCATACGTCCCAGTCATGTGAGTAAATATTAAAACTGACATTCGTTGAAAAAAACGCGAAAGTAGAACTGCGAAATAGCAAGGGACTACTGTATATAACAAACATATGTTAGTGTTTTTTCTCTGATGAACAAGCCATGATTGAGCTGCCTATATCATCAAGATAAAAATTCATAATAAACCAACATTGTTTTTTCACGATCCAGAAGTCTAGAACAGGGATATTCAACTAAACTGCTCCAGGGGCCACAGTTACTGAAAGTCAAGAGCTCAGGGGCCGGACATCCAGCAGTTATTCTCATGAAGTAAGCTTATTTTACGGTTTAAAATTAAGTTTTATTTAAAATTGAACCCATTGGTGATCTGAACTGGGTTCACCCGTGGGCCTAATTTGGCCCCCGGGCCACCAGTTGAATAGCCCTGGTCTAGGATTAGAGTTAAGATTAGGGTTAAGCAAAAAATGCTTAGTCCTTGGTGTCTTATTAAAAGGCATTTAAACAGGATAATTGAAACATTTTGACACGTGACTTTTCACATTGTGGTATTTCTTGAAGTCAGCAATTGGCCCGTGCTTATTTTCTACACGATGCATGTTTTGTGCACAGATGCCATCTTAAAGTAGATGCTTATTTTATTCTGCATGGTCGTGTATTCGAGTTGCTATTGTGCAGCTGCTGTCTCTGCTGATTGTCTCCTAACCCAGTCAAGTCATGTCTCTTTCACCCTCTAGCATTTGTTCCCTGGCACATTTAAAGTCGGGTTATCAAAACTGAAGGTTTTGTGCCCTGGGTAGTTGTTGGGATGCTTTTTTTCTATTCTCTCTTTGCTGTTGTGATGCAGTTTAGGTGTTCTTTGTTGGGTGTTTTGAGTTTATTAGAGGAAAAGTTTTTATTTTTTTATTTTGTTCCGTTCCAACTTTAGTCTTTCAAGGAAAATGTTTTTCAGTGTTGCACTCAAGGTTTAGACCTTCAACTCTGCTCATGGCATCAACGCTTATAATGACTTGTTTTCGGTTTCTGTTTGTCTTCTAATGCTAATGTTTCTGCGTGTGCATAAATAGATGCACATGCATGTGTCCTTCCTTGCGTTACATCCGTGCACGAGTGCAAACAAACCCACATTTGTGAGATCCACAGCTATCCCGCGCCCTCAGGCTCATTTGGCTGTGCTAAATCAAAAATGCCACCCAAATATGTTGTTGCAAAAAAAAAAAAAGATCTTTAATAATAACCAGGCTGTAGCTGTGGTGTGTCATCGCTTTGCTATTCTTCATGACATATTTGGCTTTCGGCCACTCTTTTATTTAAGGTAAAGGCAGGCAGTTACTTGTCTAAAGATTAAATACCTTTATGTAAATTATTATCCATCTAAATAATGCGAAGTGGAACATCCAGTTAATGAACAACAACAAAAAGGCACAAATTAAACGAATAATGATAAATCTTAAAAAAGATTTCACACTTTAGAGTTCTTCACAAGAAATTAAAACCTTGTTTATAAGGACCGTGGCTTTCTACAGGGTTTCTCAGTTTTTTCCTCTAATTTTTATAAGAAACCTGTGAAAAAGAAAAGGTGATAATTAAATCAGAGCCTTTTCTTTCTGTCTGTGTCTCGTCTTCAGATCGTCACCTTTCTGTGATGAATGCCTGTTTGCATGCACTGTATGCAAGTTTCCTAAAAACAGATCAGTGGTTAGCAATGTTGCCTCACAGGAAGAAGGTCCTGAGTTCAATCCCTGGTTGGACCTGGGGTCTTTCTGTGTGGAGTTTGCATGTTCTTCTCGTGCTTGTATGTTTTTCCTCCGGGTGCTCCGGTTTCCCTCTCACAGATCAAAAACATGCATGTTCGCTGCCTTCAGGCCCAGGCCTCCCTCGTAAAAGAGATCTGTGATCTCAGTGGAGTTTGCCTGGTTAAATAAAGGTTAATAAATAAAATAAATCCAGAAACTCTTAACAAAGCAACTGACCAGAGCCTTTGTGTTGTAGAAACGCCAACACACGCTGCTCACATATACACTAGGCCCTCGTTTATCGCAGGGGTTACGTTCTGGATCCCCCTGCCATATGTGGAAAACCACAAAGTAGGAACGCTATATTTATTGTAAGACTTTAGAAACCCATCCCACACTATTGCAATGTTCTAAACTCTTAAACCTACATCATTTTTACATGTATTGTACAGTACTGCAAAATTTTACTCACCAGCTCTGCAGAACAGCAGCTCTTTTCCGGTCGGTCCGGGTCAGCAGACCTGCCCTGCCAGTTCTGGTCTGGTTTTGGCCGGCTCTTTGCAGCCCTTTAGCACCAAAACGCTTTCGGAGGGAACCAGACCTTTGGGTGCCCACCCTGATCGAGTCCAAATCCAAATGGGGGAAGTACCGGTGGGCTCCGGAGAGAACACCGGACCTCCGGGCGACGCCTCCCCGCTCGAAAGGCCTCGTGGGCCGGCAGTCAGATTCACAATGAACCTGGAGGTCTGGTCCGGTTCCCGGTCAGTTCCATTTGGCTGTCTGCATCTGCTGGGAGCCGAAGTCACTGTGTGAAAAAAGACCAAACTTTTTCGGATCGGATCAAAACTTTCCCTCCATTTCAGCAGAAGGCAACAGCTGGAAACACTGTTGGCTTCTGGGAAATGTAGTCCTTTTGAGTGGCGATAGTGCAGGCTTAGAAAACTACAAAATGGCGGTGCCTGTCTGAAGTTTTTTTTTTAAATTATTTATTTATTTATTTATTTATTTTTGGATAACTCGGGGGTCGAGATGGTGTAGAGGCAGGGCAACTGACTCAGGACCTGCAAGTCCCAGGTTCGATCCCCAGTCAATGCACATCTCTTGGTGTCTCTGAGCAGGACACCCTATCCCCAAATGCTCCCCGTGCACCTTCAATAGCTGCCCACTGCTCCACCTGGTGGTGGATGGGTTAAATGCATGGAGCCAATTTTGCCATTGTATGGGAACATACAATGATGACAATACATAACACGTTATTATTATTATTATTTTTTAATTTATTTAATATATTTTATTTTTTACTGTCCCAATCACATATTATTAAATTTGCCAATCGAGTGTCGTGTACAATATTACTTTGAAAAACCGTGAAAGAACGAGTCCGCAAAAGTTGAACCGCGAAGTAGCGAGGGACTACTGTACTGTGAATACTAGTTTAGAAATGTTTTCATGTTTTTGGCGTGTTAAATTAGCTCTGTCTTGAAAAAATAATTTATGCCTCTAATTTAACAATTTTCCCTCCTGCTCTGTTTTAACACATCATTTGAAATGTGCTGTTTATTTGTAGGAATCACGCATGTCTGCCTTTTTACTGCACGAGTTGTACATTTGTGCAATAGAAGTAAAGTTGGATATAAAGCTGACAGTTTGCCCCTCAGCTTGAGACTTGATGGTTTTGTTTTCCCCCCACTGCTTGTACTTTACTGGTATGAAGATAAATTCGCCTGAGAAGTATTCACAAAAGCATAGAAGAAGATTTATATGTGTATAACTAATTCACAAATGTGTATAAGATTCCCAAATGTACACATCGAAACTGAGTTTTTCCTGAAGAATGCCCGTTTTGGGTGGTTTAGTTCAGCTGGTCAGTCCACAAAGTTAACACTCAGTCAAATCCAATAATGTGAACGTAATGTTTAAATTGGGGGTTAAGAGCAAGTTTGCCAAGTTAGAAATGAATCGCTTAAATCTGGTAAGGCCCAGATGTCCCACCAGCCCTGAATGCAGCATTATGTGAATCTACTGCATGAAGAAAGTTCTAAAAGTTGTGATTTGTGTATGTGCATTTGACATATTGTATGCATGGTATACTTGTGTAGTTTGAAACTTGTACATTTGAAAAATGTTTGCAAATGTTGCATGCTTGTTTTTTATTGTACTTTGTATACATACGAATCTCATTGTATGCTTTTGTGAATATGTTTAATATTAATTTATCTCAATATACTGGTTCTTAGCATTGAAGTCATTACAAGGAATAGATGTCAGCTGCAATTTTTTTTTGACATGGCTGTCCTTTACTTGATAACAGACTGAAGCAGTACAGCTGCATCAAAGGAAAACAGAAAAAAAAAAAACTGGCTGGGATTTATTGCTGATTGAGCTAGAAAACAAAGATGAAAGGTGATTTTTATCATTGTGGTTTAACTTGATTCAGTTATTTTGCTCAAGGCGTGAAAGCCATTGCTGCAGAAGATACTGAACAGGCTTTTACAAAAGCAACAGCTTTTAGTTTGTCATTTTATTGATTTTGTAACGAGGAATAGAAAAATAGGTATATCTTGTCTGAAAACTTAAATTGCACCAAAAATTACTAAATTTAAGATCTTATAGCAAAGGCTTGAGATGGTAAACTCACTAGCAAAACATTGGTTTGCGGAAAACACTGTCTAAGTAGAGTCATTTTCTCTTACCGTACATTGCTATGATTGGTGGCATAGTGGCTGGCAATGTTGCCTCATAGCAAGAAGGTCCTGGGTTCAATCCCCGGTTGGACCTGGGGTCTTTCTGTATGGAGTTGGCATGTTCTCCTCGTGTTTGCGTGGGTTCTCCCCGGGTACTTCGGTTTCCTTTCATAGTCCAAAAACATGCGTGTGAAGAGACCAGAAGGGAGGCCTCCCTTGCAAAAGACATCTGTGATCTCAATGGGATTTGCCTGTTTACATAAAGGTTAATAATGTAAAAGTAGTTTATTATTCCATCTTTGAGGAGTAAATTGTATGCAACAATGTTCAGTCAGGTCATCTGGGCAGTTTCTTTTGACCTGACTGAACATTGCTGGATATTTTTACCTGGATGATTGAACATGAACCTTAATGTCTTGAACCACTTCGACTGTGGCAGCTTGGGAGGAGTCGACGGGGGAAGAGGACAGCCCCCAGAAACCATCTTATCACCAGCAAACTGGTTGGTCCACTGTGGGAGTGTACTGCTTAGTGGGGAAAACAGTTTGTTTGTGACTTCCCAGACTGATGAAGCTCTTTCTTCGGACGGAGGGCAAAATGTCTCTCAACAAAAAAACTGTCCAGATGACCTGACTGAACATTGTTGGATATTTTTGCCGGGATGACTGAGCATGAACCTTGAAGTAAACTATATGACACCAACACAGGGTAGTTTCACTCATGAGACACAATTCTATTCACTGTCATAAATGGTTTTGTAGTATAGATTAACCAGTTGGTGGGGTTCCCAACCCTGGTCCTTGAGGAACACCATCCTGTATGTTTTAGTTGTTTCTCTGCTCCAGTGCACCTGATTGAGTGGTTTAATTACTTCTTTAAGTTCAGCAGAAGCCTGGTACTCACCCTTTCATTCAGGTGTTTTGGAACAACTAGAACATGCAGGATGGTGTTCCTCAAGGACCACGGTTGGGCACCACCTGATTTCTAAAGACTCATCTGAAGCAGAGTTTTGTGTTTGTTTACATCAGACGGGCTATAATTAGAGATTTTTTATGTTCCCTCTGTAGAAGCTGAGAGGATCTCAGGTCAGCCTGGTTCCTCTGGCCTTATTCAGACAAGTCACCTGCCGCTACAGGTCACCTGACGCCAGCTTACATCCTTCCCAACAGGTACACGACCAATGCAGCCCAGTTGTCTTCTTAGTCTGAGTCAGGGCTCCAAAACATGAACAAAGATGATAATTAGCTGTGGGACGCCTGATCGAACGAAGAGGTTTAATAGTTTTACAGACAAACATTGACGCTATTAAAGAAACATACGTGACAGAACGTTTTCACATCAGGTTTTCAGGCCCAGTAGCTGCAGAGGAACCTTGATTTCTACGCTGTGTGTTTGTCCAGGAGACGGCGAGGCTGGGAGCTCTCCTCAGAGATGTCGGCTCGGAGGAGTTCAGGGAGTTCTGCTCGGCTCTCCTGTGCAACCGGATCGGTGGACCTGGCTCGCCTCTCCGCACCAGCTCGGATCTGGCGCCTCTGAGGCAAACCCTCCTGGAGCTGCTGGTCCATCTGGACTCTGTGCTCCTCTGTAGAACCCCTCTGCTGGCTCCCCTCTATCAGATAGCCTTCCAGCCTGAGAACGTCACCGTACGACCCTCCTCAGCTAATATTTCCTGATTAAAACCTTCACTTTAATTTACTTTGGCTGCAAAAAAGTGTTCGTCAGCTCTGATGTGAACTGGTTGTGAAATAATATGGTAACATATTAAAATCGTACCAGTTTTTATCAGATTATTTACCAGTTCAAGAGAATAAAGTTCACAAGTCATATTTTGGATTATAATTCATCTAAATGATATCAGTGACCTTTATAAATTAAACTGTGGTCTGAAATTTTTATTTATTTATTTTTTTTGCACAGTTTGTACAACACCTGCTTTTCATAACAAAGTTTCTTATCTGTTTTGTCTCGAAGGATTCGTTCCTTCCAACGATGCCCGACGATCACACGAGTGAAGCCGTGCGGTGGCTGAGCGGAGAGAGCAAGCTCACAGAGTACAGTGAGTCTTCACGCCTGTGGTCCTGATGGAGTGAACCTCCTGCTTATCAATCGTAGTTCATCGTGTGAATGCAGACAATAACTAACGACATGCAGCCGTTTAATAGTGGTTATAGATGTTTGTCTTCACTTACAGCCTGCATCAACGGACATGTGTGCTTTGTTGGAGAGGTTTGTGCTTTTTGTGTTTCCGTTAAAACGGATCGTTCGTAACATTAGATGACCTCGTCTATTGATCCAAATTGATCACATGTTCTTGTAGTGTGGACGACCGATGGTTAGATCGAAATGTGTCGAATGTGGAGCTCCAGTTGGAGGACAGGGACACGTCCCCGTGGAAGGGTTTAATCCACGGACGCATCGCAGGTTGGACTGTGTTCACTTCATCAGCTTAACTGGATTTTTTAAACTTCTTTATTAATTTATCTTTTTTCCTCTTTGAAATTGATAGAATTTTTTTTAATCCTTAAAAAACTTCTGCTTTAGCGTTCCTGCCTCATGTTTAGCTTTTACCTACTTGTCTGCTAATTTTATTAGCAAAATTTAGCTTTTAGCTTTTATTTATTGTTCAGCTAATCTTCTGCTAAATTTAGCTAAAGAAAAAAGTTTAGGTGATTTTATCATTTTAGCTGTTATTTAGCCAGTGTTGCTTTGAGCTGCTGTTTTTGCTGTTCAGCTCATTTTAGCTGTGAGAACTCAACGTTCGTTTCAGCTCAGTCGTTGCTTAGTGTTCATTTTACAGACAGTGTAAAAGTTTCAGCTCACATTGTTTATACGACACGTCAGGGATCAGACTCGGACCGGGCACGTTCTGGGGGAGGCCAATCGCAGGTCTGATGCTCCCGAGCGGCAGCTGACGCCTGCTCAGACCGGCGTCCTGCGGCTGCTGACGCACCTCGCCATGCTTCAAGGAGCCGCCAGAAACCAGAGAGTGAGTCCGGATCTGGTCCCGATCATCGCTGCTTCTGAAAGACGTGCGAACGATCCCTCCTGTGTGCGTTGCAGGGAGTCGGGGACATGATTCACCCGAGGACGTCTGATGTCCTCAACTTCCTGTGGAACCACCTGGAGAAGGACCTGAAGGTTCTGGGGGAACGTCTGGGTCAGAACGTGGACAACACGGCAGTCACCGTTCATTTGGTTCTGACAAGGTTCCCAGCAGGTGAAAGTGACTTCAGTGATTTTAGCGTCATACGTGGGATATTAAATTAACTTCAAACGTTGATGAAGGTTCCCACGGTGCGAGACCGGATCTGTCCTCCAGGCAGGGACGGCAGCAGTGGGAGACGCTTGTCTGCAGCTCTGCCATCGACCTGGTCCTTCAGGTGAGGAGTGCAGAAGGTGTAACAGCCTGGAGTGACATTTTGTGTTCGTTGCTGAAAACTTCTGTCTTTTTACAGGATTTGCAGAAGAATCTTTCTGAAGCTCAGGAAAGGATCTCCGCAGACGATGGTCTCGTTGGAAGCCCCCTGGTGACGCTGCTCTTCGGCGATCCGGGCCCGATGTTTTCTCTGCCCTCAAACTGCCCGACACATCGCTCGACCTTCTGGACTCTGCAGGAGATGATGACAGTGGAGCGCTTCTCGCAGCTGGTGGAGGAGACGCCGGGACGCCGCTCTTTCCCTCTGCTCCGCTTGTTCTTTAAGAAGGTATCAGTCTCCACTGGTCTTCAGCAAAAGGCAGATGGTCACCGTATTCCAACGCCTCATGCCCAACCTGGTCCTGGAGGGGCACCATCCTGCAGGTGTGACCTGCTTCCCTGCTGCAACACCTGATGCAGTCTTCATGCTCTGCAGAGGAACTGTGAGTCTCCCCTTGATTCTTGATTCAGATCAGGTGTGTTGGAGCAGAGAAACATCTAAAACATGCAGGATGGTGGCCGTCGAGGATCAGGACTGAACATCCTGCTCTACAGCTGCAAGCAAATAAAAAACACCTCTTCACACATCTGTGTGTAGCACAGGTGCTGCTTGTTGTGGTGTTCTGTCTTGAATGAGCAAATGACACAAACACTGACACAACCTGGGCTCAAACCTGCAGCCTCGGGGTTACTGACCACTGAGCTACCGTCCCCTTGTTATTTTCATCATCTCGGGACGTTTTGTCTCTAAATTCCACCAGATGTCTCATTTAAACATGGGTGAGCTGCTCAAGCACAAAGAAACGTGTCAAGACGATGTGCAAAGTTCACGTTGTGAATTAGAAAATCAAAAACTGGACCCCAGAACAATGTGCAAACGTGTGTGTGTGTGTGTGTGTGTGTGTTTGTTTCAGATTAACGGTGTGCGGCAGCTTCATAACCTTCCTGAGCTGGCTGCTCTGCAGTCGGACCTGCTCAGGTCGTTTCCCGTCATGTCGGGCTCTGCTCCTCAGACCGTGCAGCAGATGTTAAAGCAGATACCTTCAGGTTTGTCAGTGTTTCCCAGTTAATCAAACGCAGGTATTATGACACGAACTGAGTCCTGTCGTCATCCTCTTCATCATCAGGGTACCAGAAGAAGCTGCTGTCTGAGAGGGTGGTCAGATTTATGGAGGTGTGGAACGGCCTCCGAGCTGAGGTGGCACGCGGTGAGCACATGGCTTCATTGTTTCACTGAGAGATGCTTCAGTGTTTCGCTGTGAGATGCTTCAGTGTTTCATTGTGAGATGCTTCAGTGTTTCATTGTGAGATGCTTCAGTGTTTCACAGAGAGATGCTTCAGTGTTTTGTTGTGAGATGCTTCAGTGTTTCACTGAGAGATGCTTAAGTGTTTTGTTGTAAGATGCTTCAGTGTTTCACTGCGAGATGCTTCTGTGTTTTGCGGCGAGCTGCTTCAGTGTTTCACTGTGAGATGCTTCAGTGTTTCATTGTGAGACGCTTCAGTGTTTCACTGTGAGATGCTTCAGCGTTTCACTGTGAGATGCTTCAGTGTTTCGCAGTGAGATTCTTCAGTGTTTCATTGTGAGATGCTTCAGTGTTTCATAGTGAAATGCTTCAGTGTTTCACTGTGAGATGCTTCAGTGTTTCACTGCATGATGCTTCTGTGTTTTGCTGCGAGCTGCTTCAGTGTTTCATTGTGAGATGCTTCAGTGTTTCATTGTGAGATGCTTCAGTGTTTCATTGTGAGATGCTTCAGTGTTTCACTGCGAGATGCTTCTGTGTTTTGTGGCGAGCTGCTTCAGTGTTTTGTTGTGAGATGCTTCAGTGTTTCGTTGTGAGATGCTTCAGTGTTTTGCTGCGAGCTGCTTCAGTGTTTCATTGTGAGATGCTTCAGTGTTTCATTGTGAGATACTTCAGTGTTTCACTGAGAGATGCTTCAGTGTTTTGTTGTGAGATGCTTCAGTGTTTCATTGTGAGACGCTTCAGTGTTTCGCTGTGAGATGCTTCAGTGTTTCTTTGTGAGACGCTTCAGTGTTTCACTGCGAGATGCTTCTGTGTTTTGCGGCGAGCTGCTTCAGTGTTTCATTGTGAGATGCTTCAGTGTTTCTTTGTGAGACGCTTCAGTGTTTCACTGCAAGATGCTTCTGTGTTTTGCTGCGAGCTGTTTCAGTGTTTTGTTGTGAGATGCTTCAGTGTTTCGCTGCAAGATGCTTCAGTGTTTCGCTGCGAGATGCTTCAGTGTTTCACTGCGAGATGCTTCAGTGTTTCACTGCGAGATGCTTCAGCACAGCTGCTGATGTGTAACTGTGATCACCTCGTCATAAATTGTGTCAAAATGTATTTTTTACAACTTTTAAGTGTTTTTGTAGGACAAGGTTTGAACATCAAGAAGGTTCTTTGTGCGACTGAAGGGCTGGGAGTCTGCAGCCAGGAGAAGTTTTTTAATTTAAATTTAAATCTGTTTTCATTAAAAGCTGTGCAGTTTTTAATATCTCATCCAGCAAATCTTCAAAATGAAGCTGCACTTCAAAATAAAGTGAAACTAGAAGAAGTATTCAAGACAGGAAGTGAGCTGGGGTCTAAAACCAGTCAGTTGTTGGTGTCCCTCTGGCCTTCAAATGTTTTTATGTTAAATGTGATAACACCATTAATCAAACAAGTGTCAATACGATTTGAGATATTTTGACTTTTTGCTGCATATTTACAATTTATTTAGGGAAGTATGGTTGACGGCACAAAAGGAAACTGTTGAATCAGGATTATTTTACGCAGCAGAAGTGAGATTTTAAAGGTGATTCTTTTTCTAATACCTGAGATGATTCAGTTTCATGTGGAGCCACTTTTCTGTGTTTCTGAAGCCAAATGTCTCTGGAAGCTGCAGAAGCAAAAAAAAGAAATGACTTGGTAAAATATTCATTTCAAGGTTCTGACATGTTGAAAGTCTTCAGTCTTTGGTGTCATAGCTGTTTATGGATGTTATGACTTGATGTGGAAACTGAAGGAAGATGGAGTTTAAATTAAAATCATTAAGTTCAGACGATTTATGCAAATTATTTTAGGAGTTAACGAGTGAAGAATGGAAACTGTGAGGTCCTGCACACAGACCCCCTCCCTGCGTGCATAAATTCTGATCCATGATGGTCTTTGTTCTGTCTGAAATGCTTGTAGATCTTTTGTCACTTCTGTGTTTGTGCGTTTGCAGCAGCACATCTGGGCGTCGATGTGAACCTTTGTGAGACGGAGGTGACGGCCGAGAGCTCAGGGGAGTACCTGACTCTGAGTCGACATGGTCCCGGTTCTTGTCTCCTGACTCTGGTGGACTTCCTGGTGGAGACTCACAACAGCCTGGTGAGGGAGGCCAGGACGGTGAACGTCTACGAGGACAGGTCAGTTCTGCTCCAGCTGCAGAGGCACGATGCTGTGTGACAAGTGTGGAGACATTTCTCCAAAGATCTTTAGCAAATCAATGACTAGAAACTGAAATGAGCAGAGTAGTACCGTATTTTCCACTGTACACTTCGCACCGGCCTATACCCATACCCATACATTTTATTTATAGAGCACTTAAAACAGCGACAAGGCCAACCAAAGTGCCAATAAGTCGCATCGGTCCAAAAACCGGTATGTCTAATAAAGTGGGGGAAAAAATACATACGTCACTAAGTTGCATCTATTACGTGTCACCGCTGACAACCTGGAAATGTGGGCCAATGTTGTGCCAAAAATTGATTTGCTGCCAAATTGCGGCTGCGGGAGAGTTGCTGGGAGGACTTTAACAACACTTAAAGGTCCACTGACATGATGTTTGAACGTGCATGTGCGCGTACCAGCGTAGCGAAAATATTTAAATAAAGTTCAGCTCAGAGACACTTCTGCTATAATATCAGCCAATAAATATATTTTTTAGGTGTTTATTTTGCTAAATTTTAAAGAGATGCACGGTCCTTGCGCTGCGTGCGCACATTGCCGTCAACGCGACACTAATTATATCAAGCTGATTTGAACATACTTGCATTTATTAAGGAAAGGTTAAGCTCAGTAACACTTTACTAAGTTCAGCTTCCAAAACTGAAGACAAATCGCTCAAATTCATTCATTCATTCATTCAACCTTTATTTATACAGGCTAGCCTCTCTTCGGTTCCTATTTGTCCACCGTTGAATTGTCCAGGGGGCGTTCCAGCTGACATTCATCTTCATACGTCACAGACGTTGTATGCTGAAGTAGCCGGATGTCCTGTGAAAAAACAAAGAGCCAAATTTAAAATGACTTTGAATGAAATTTTCATATATTTATCTTTTCGTTTGTAAAAACGAACATAGCTGAATGATACAAGATATATATGTTGTGCCATTTTATGCAAAGTTCAAACATCATGTCAGTGGACCTTTAATATGTATCAGTAATTTCAGTATATGTTTATGGCTATTATCTCGTACCTTTGTCAGGATTGTTGCTGATCCTTTTCCACGACTGAGGCTGACTGGGATTGAACTCACAGGATGTTAAAATGTACTTAACGTTTGTTTAGCCCCGATTTCTGGAGGTCAGCACGGTAAATGAATGCCCATGTGTGTTTACAATAGATGCACAACTATTAGCTTCCATTATCTCACATTCACACCTGATGGGATTACTGTTGCTCACTTAGTTTTACAAGAAGCAATACATAAAAAAATAAAGAAATAATAAAGAAAGAAACATGCACAAAGGAAGTGAATTAGTAGCTAAGCACTTATCAGGCTGGGTAGTTGCTCCCAGCGGTGCTGCCATGCTGCCAGCATTGTGAATGAAACAATGAACTTCCAGAGATGGATTGTGGGAGATATAACGTGGGAACCATTGTTGCACTTTCTAGCACTCACACTTCTGTCCTGAGCAGGAAAATAACAACCACAGTTATGCATACATTTTTCCCACACACATTTGCTCTCAGAGTACAATGTTGCCTCTTATTACTTGCAGCTTGTTTGTCAGGACATCATGGAAGTACAAACCAGCACAGAAAATCACAAACTGAATCAGATTTTATGCACCTTTTAACCTGTTTTAGTCCAAACTGTGACCACATTGTTACACAGTCACTCAGAACAAACTCAGCAATACAAAATGTGTGTAGGAAGTGCAGAAAGTATTTCTTTATCCTTTATAACACATATGTCAAAGTCAAGGCCCGCAGGCCAGATCCGGCCCGCAAATTAATTATCTATGGCCCCCTGGATGATATTTAATTACTATTAGAACCGGCCCGCAGG
>JAVCKU010000052.1:21033666-21047569 GCA_032273985.1 Hypsolebias coamazonicus | reverse complement strand
TTCCGGTAACCGGCCGAATCGGTATCCGGCCTTGCCGGTGTAACGGAACTCGGCCGTAAACCGGGGGTTACCTGTATATAGTACCCCCAAGAATTTAAAACTACTTTCACCCCTGCATGGAGGTAGATGGAGTGAGGACAGAGTGAGATGGAGGAGGATGACTTAACTTTAACTTTTTTCTGGAGTAATATAGTGGAATTTTAACTTCAAATCAAATTAAAAATTTGATCTAAAACAACCACACAAATCACTGGGAAAAAAACAAAAAAAACAAGAACACCCTCATTTGATTACTTTGTGCTGTATTACTTATCATGTGTTATGAAATTACAAGGACGTCATTGTTTTCCTACACAGAGTTAAAAAATTAAGCAAATAAAACCAGTGCTACTGTTTGCAAAGCTAGTCATCTGGTTAAAAATGTTAAAGGTTCAAGTCATGACAGTTACTGACACCCAGCGGTGAACTTGGAGATAGCAACCATACCAACCATTACTGCTTATTCTCTGGCAACAATTCAGGTAGGGGTATCAGTTTGAGGCAAATGCAATTTTAGGGTCTTACTTTGCTTTAGTCTGTAATATCCATTTTGAACAAGCTCCTTCAATGTTTATTCTTGTTTTGAAATATTATTTTCTTATTGTTATGAATCTTTGAGGTCAGCTGACATGCAATGTTGGCTGTTTATGCATTATCTATTACCTATGGTATTTCATAACAGTCAGTGATGAGGGTTGTCAGATTGTGTGGCAAAACAAAGTCATATATGAGACCCCCCCACACCCACAAACACACAAAGAATACAAGTTCTAGAAGGAAGTCACATATTAGAGCTGAAAAGTTCTTAAAGCTTCATTCAGTGCCTTCATTATGTCCTTTACATCATGAGCATGTTTCCAAGAGGATCCTACTCTTGATGTCTCCATACCATGAATGCCCTGACAAAACACTTCTCAGTTTTTCACTTAAAGATAGCATCATGTCGGCTGTCAGCAACAAACTGGTTGATCCACTGTGAGAGGGTGCTATTTATAAGACTGAGCTGAATACAGCATCTCAGACTGAGGAAGTCTTTCGGACAAAAGACAAAACGTTTCTACAGGGGGGGTTTTGGCGTTGTTTTTTTTTTTTTTTTTTTTTTTTTTTTGAATGTCCAGAGGACCAGAGCTTTTTTGGATTTTTCTACCTGGATTATTGAGCATGCATCAGTGTAGTGAAAAACATTATTTACAGTGGCTAAAAATGTACAATATGACCTCAGCTTGTGGGCACAATGGGTTGTTTTTAATCCCTTGAACAAGTTAAATTAAAAAACTACAGTTAAAGCAGGCTTTTATGAAAAATGTACAGGGACCTAAATGTCAAAAAGCTTAAGACTGACTAGATGTTAAAAAAAAGAAAAATGCACAATTTTAGTGCAAAATTTAATTAATGTAAGATCAATTGCTAATAACATGACAACTGATTAAACAATTTACTTTGTAGAAATATCCTCATTAATTTTTACTGCTGGTTTACTTGATCACAAAGAAATTAAGTTTTCATTTTCATATTAACTGTGAAAGCATGAAAATGCAGAAATAAAACTGTTAAATGAAATAAAAGAGTTAGTAATCAGTTTGTATACCACCAAACCCTTCACAGTGAAGAGATTTTATGAGCACAGGAAACAAACAGAAGATGTTCATGCAGCAGCAGCAGCCAACATCCCCATGACACGTCATCCAGAAGTTTAAAGGTATTATAGCTGTCACCATAAGCTTAAACTACAATGTCCGAGCACCACAATGACACGGGAGTGATTTGGTGAGGGTTTTAGCTGGATTGGACAGCAAGGAGAGCCATGACTCACCCGCGGCCTCTCCACACGGGCCATTGATTGGCTCCAGGCCTTCACCCTGTGCCATGTCACAGGACATGGGTGATATAGCCTCCAGTGCATTCCTACATGATCAATAACAAACAGCCATTACAACCAACCGGGATGGGAAAAACTATATTTTAGATAAAATGTATTTGACCTTTTTGTATTTCTATTGGGAGTCCTTTTGGAAAAGATAGATTTTTTTTTTAATTCAAACAATTAAGACAGTGTAACTCAACTAAGAAATGGACTCACTCTTTTGAAACAAACACCAGCTTGGTTTTGATGTACTTTATATAGGGACTGTCATCTGGAAGAGAATTGGTTCAGAGGTGATTAAAAGTTTTTATGACAATTAAATATTTCTGTCATGACGTATAGTGCCAGTACCTCCAGTCTTTTCAGAGTAGTACTTTCCAAAAGCCTTGTCCTTTGGTGTGTTGGGATACAGGTAAAGAAGAGGATTTTCTGGGACATTGTTAGCTTCTAAAATCTGGAAATTCCTGATGATTTCAAAAAACGGTATCTGGGAAAGGTCAGCTTTGGTGAAGGGTTGGACCGTCTTTATGTCAGGCACACCTAAAACATATAAAAAGAGACAATTTGTATTTGTATATTGAAGCAAATGTTTGAAAATATGTCTTCCAAGTCATCATAAAAAGAAACCTCTCACCAGTGGGGGTGATGTCCACCCACGAGAAGGTGATTCCTCCAATGACGCTTTCACTGAAGCGCAGCAAGAACGTGCCTCTCTGCTTCTTCTTCAGCAGGGACTTCTCTTTGCCTTTGCTCACAAAACCCATGATGAGACTGCATTTCAAGGAAACATTTTTTCGTTTTGTTTTACTCTTTAACACAGCACTAAACCGGATTGTGTTGTGCCTACATTCATAAACACTAATTTCACTTTGATGCTGATGACACTGTGATGTATTTGGAAGAATCCACACCATATCAGTCTGTGATCAGAACGGTAAATCTGAGGGCTATGAAAACACCTCAGACATGTTGCAATGCGTGTGCTCTTCCAATAGGTGAGCTGTGTGCAAACATCTTCAGGTAGGTGCAAAGTCTTAGAATTACATGTGTGGGAATGCCAAAACAACTTTGTATTACAAGATGAGCATGAGTATGTCACTTTAGCGTCAGTAATCAAAACATAATGACTGAATGGGGTATAAATAAATGTCAAAAAAGCATTTAAAAATAATCATTAAGAAGAAAATCTGAGGAGTACAAAATAATTTGAGTTTAACTTTAAAATAAATCAATGTTTAAAGAGTTTTATTTTTCTTAAATAATCAGACTAATTAGTTAAATATTAGAGCTTACTAAAGGATTAAGTGCAGAACTCACTTTGCTGAAACTTGTGCAGGCATTTAATGCTTCTTGTTAAGAGATTGAAATGAAATTTAGTTGAGCCTTAAAATCTCATTCAAGACTTTTGCAAGTTTGTTTTGAACATGTTAGTCTTCCAATGTTTTTTTATTGTCTAACATGTTTAATTCCAATAATTACCTGTTCAAGTGATACAAGTAGAAACATGCTAAGGCTAAGATGATACACCCATTTAAAAAAACCACACACACACACACACACAAAGATGGATGATGGACCAGCTGCTCCCGAGAGTCTCAAAAATAATCAAAAGCTTTGAGGGGACTGTGCTTTCTCTGCTGCTCATGAAATGTGGAATGACCTGCCTTTGAGCATCAGACAGGTGTCCTCCACGTCTGTTTTTAAATTGCTTCTTTAAAATAAACATCTCTTCTCATTGGCTTTTGACACCATCTGAGTTATTTTAGTTTATTTTGAACTAATTAATATTTTATTTGTTTTTAGTTTAAGGCTGTTTTTGTTTTGCTTTCAAATGTTTTTATTATGTGTGGGTACATGCTGTATTGCCTATGGTTTTATTGACTGTAACTGTACAGCACTTTGGTCCTAATGTTGTTTAAAGTGCTTTAAAATAAAGCTGGTACGGTTTGGATAAACTAATGAACCGCCACAATTTTTCATAGCTGTCAAAGCGCATTAAATCCCTGCTTCTGCATTATTCAGACATGGACCCTGCTCTGACATGTCTGCTTTGGGATGTCACCTATTTGGGTCATCGGCCGCGCGCGTCCGCTGAGTGCAGCGGCTGAATGAATGTCAGTTTGGGCGATGGATCGCTTCCTGGCAGTACAGTCCCATCTGAAGTTAAAGTGAACTTTATTTGACCTCTTTCAAGGCTGGTCAGCTCGCGATGAAATGGCCGTGTGCGGCTGGTGATTGTATGGCAGGCCATGTTACCAAATAATTGGATCTCAGCTGATCCGCTGACCCAATCAAAAGCCTGACACCGACCGGGCCCGCCATCCAGCACATTATTATGGCTTGGCCTGCCCCGAAATTGGGCTAGGCGAGGCCGGGCTTCGGGCCTGAGTTAGAAATGACAGCTCTACTGCCAAGGCAAGTGTCCTAAGTGAAAATAAAATGGCTGAATAATAGCTTTTTGTAAAGTTAGCATTAACGGTTAGCTTGTAATCTGAATGCTTCAGAATCCATGACAGCTGTTTTTGCTACCACCGTACCACATGTCATGTTAAAAAATGGCCGAGTTATGGCAGGAAATGGTGCAGTGATACATGAAATATTTTGCTAACAGACATTTTCTATTTGCCTTTGTTTTGTAAAGCTAGCTGTGGATCTGACGGCTCCTGCGGCAGTAATCGTTTGTATCGACGATCCTAACGGGCTCTTATGGCTCAGATCTGTCGTTTGTGTAAAGCGTGCTCGTCTTCAGCTTCAGTGCTCTGAAGGCCTCCCTGCACCGGAGAAAAGACAGGCCCCATTTATAACGAGCAGGAAACAGAAAAGACCAGCTAAGTATGTTTAACAAGACATTAACTGCTCCGTGTGCATCTTGTGGTTTTGGACTTTTCTTTAAGACATCAATAATGAACGTGAAATAAATTGAATGTGCCGTCTTAAGATGCAACAGAAATATATTTGATGAAGTCACAGATGGATTACAGTCACTCCGCCTCCGGTCTTTTCTAACATCAGTCATGATCTATTTTTCCTTTGTAGTCTTAGAATTATACAAAAAACTGAGGAAAAAGGGAAATAATATTAAAGTAACTACAGACTTATGACTGAGTTTCATGACTTCAAGGCAGATGTAAAGATTAATCGATTCGTATTAATTCACAGAACTGGTGTTCAGCTCATTTTCACAAACCAAAACTAAACACCGGCTCCTGTTTGACGCTAACTACGGTCAATATTTATAAAAAGAATGAAAGGAATAAATACATTGATATTTTTAATCAGATTTGTCAGTTTGAACTGTGGAAACTCTCAGGATGGACTGAAGTTGTGCTCCAGGGGGGGAAAATCACCAGGAGTTACTTGACAATCGGGACACATTGAAACCGATTTTATTGCCGGTCCGGTTGGTGAAACTATTTTAAAATCCATGTTGTGTGAACTCTGAACAAAATGTATGAATTTATACAAAGCAGCCTGGTAACAGGGTGGCAGAGTTTATTTATTTACAGTGGGGGGGCTGCCACTCTGTGCCCCCACCTGGCACCGCCCCTGGCTGCAGCCCTGCAGCTCTTCAGGGTAATCAGTGATTGCAGTTTGTTGGGGGGTGGGGGGGGGGAGTGATATTTTCTCCTCTCACCGTGTTTTCCCTGAAGTCCAAAGTGAGGCTGGTTTGTTGCACAACATGCAGAGCGTGCACATGCACACTCGGAGAGGAACAGGTAGGAGAAAGAGAGTCCTGGAGGGTCAGGGCCTGTTCAGTTACCCCCCCCCCAGAGGAACTGTGTAGACGCAGCCGGCTCGTCTTGCCTTGATGAATAATGCAAACGTTTTTATTTATGTTCTGTACATGAATGAGTCGCTCGGGGGCTTTCCTGAGAGCAGAAGTAGCTTTCAGCTGTCGCTCACAGACGTTCGGCTGCAGAGACTGCAGCTGCGCAGCCGATGACTCTCGGGGAAGAGCTTGCTTCCAGTTCACATTTTGTTTTGAGCTTTTTCAGAGAGAACAAAACAGTGCATGTGCTGAAACTGCTCCATGGGTCACCTTCAGGCCAAACAGGCAACTCTGCTGCAGCTGTGAGGAGGCAGCCGTCCCCGTGTGAGTTTCAAGCTCCGGTGGTGAGAAGGTGTTCTGCTTCCACTCACTCTGAACCAAAACCGTGCTCCAGTTACTCTGCAGGTGTGGATCAGGTTGTAAACTGTGGCCCTAACAGACCAAACCCTGCACCCTCATGGACGCAGATCACGTCACAGTGATGGACGTTTACTGTACCAGTTTTTAAAACCCTTTGTTCTTACTGGAACCAGTGATGTCATGAAAGGCGTTTGGTGCAGCTGGACGTGAAGGTGTGGAGGCGTCTGCAGCAGCAGCTCCACACGGTGAAGATCGGTGACGTGAACTCTGCTGCTAACGGGTGCTAACGTGCCTGAGTCCGTCCCCTCGTCTTTAACTAGATGTTGTTTTTTGTTGCATCACTGGAGCACGTTTCCCATTTCTTTGTAGTTTTCTGTGTCTCTGAATCATTTGAACTTTGTGGGAGTTTGTTTCCTGCGTTGGTGGATTTGATTGATGAGTTCTTCTCCAACATGTGCAGACACGAGCTGGTACACACGAATCTAAAGCCGTTCAGAAATATGGACAGACATGAAGGCGCACCGTTGTTCAGCAGTTTGTAAAATCAGAAACACCGTTTAAAGTTTAAACATTTGTGCTTCTCGTAAACAAGCGGCGAGTCGCTGCAGACTCGGAGAAAACTCGGAGTCGATTTTTGTTTTTGAGGAAAACAGTCAATAAATGTATGAAGCCGTTTTTGACCTTTCATATGTACAAGTGTTGCACTGTCGTCCTGAATTTTTATTTTTCACATATTTCTGAATTAGTACCCTAATAAATGTTTTATTGCTAATGCGTCTAAAACTGGACAAGGTCTTTGAAGACAACGTGTCCGCAGTGGGTAAAAGAATGAAAACTTCAGGTTTTAACTACAACAGTGTGACTCTGGTTGTAATCTGAGTTACAGGACGAGAAACAAGTTCAGTGGAAACTGAACCGCTCTTTAACTGCGGTGAAGAGACGGTGATAAATTACTGTCTGGACTCGAGTAACACAACAAGACGCGGGACAGGTGACCCTGAAGCCATCAGGTTTTAGTTTTAAATGTTAGACATGAAGTTTTCCCACCGTACATGAGCAGATTAAATCCACAAAGAGATTAAATAATTACCGTATTTTCCAGCGTGTAAGTCAGTTTTTTCCCATAGATTTGTCAGTCCTGCGACTTATATGCCGAAGCAACTTATTTAAATTTTTTCCATATTCTTAACACAACTTTTGACTGATGCTTTAAATTTCAAAGAAATGCAACAGTGAGTCCTCCTGTGCGAGTTCGCTTCACTCAGCTGTGCAGGCCGAGGAACGCTGGAGAGCTAGAGGCTCCGGCCGCGATGGATGGATGGATGGTGCTGTACTGCCCAGGTGAAATGAAGTTGTTTTGACCATTAAATAAACGCATGATAAATGTGACTTATACACCGAAGTGACATATACAGGTATATGTTTTTTTTATCTTCATTATGCTTTTTTTTTTTTGACTGATGCGACTTATACGTCAGAAAATACGGTAAATCTTATTCTGAGTAAGGTAATGACATCAAACCTCCAAAGCAAAGATAAATTGATGTTCCATCTTCTCCAACAGTTGAACCTTGAATCATGATTCTCTTGCACAGTCGTCCTGTTTGCCGTCTTCACCTGATGGGCCTTTTACTGCGTGTTGATGATGATCGCTGTTCCGTGTTTCCTTCAAATGGTCCACACAAGAAATGACCACCATCTATCGTAGGTTTGTGGGTGCAGGGGAACAGAGATGTGAGTGTGCATTCTGCGCTCAGCGGCAGAGACACAAATCCAGGTCTTGTGTTGGTCAAAGCAGCAGCTTCCAGATTTCACTGCTGTGATGAGGGTGAGGATCGGGGGAGGTGTGGGTGCGGCGCCTTCACATATCCAAAGAGTTAACAGATGCAAATGAGCCGACTGCATGTAAATGGAGACATTAATGCTCGGCGTCTCATTTCTGAACTCTCCCTTGGAAGGTCTGTGAAAGAACCTTCTTTAGAAGACGAGTGGCCGTCTGGATTTAAGACAAACGTCCTTTTCCTCCAACGTCTGAGCGAAACATCCGATAATTATTCTCCAGCGTTTGATCCACATCTGACTATAACAAAGTGCAAACTTTTCTTTCCTCCCTGCAATGTGCGTTTTTAAACAAATGCAGTCTTAAAGTGCTGTCAGTGTCTGCATTACCCAGCATGCACCTTGATGCATTATCCAGCATGCACCTTGATTCTTCAAAGCATCTGTGTTTATTTATTTATTTATTTTTACTAATTAGCACCTCAGAAATGACTAAATATCAATCATTCTTGTCTAAACCAGCTGTGGACAGTCAGCGTGGTGGGGTCCGTCTGACTGATGTGATCTGAATTGTCACTTTGCAGTTTGTTTGCAACTTATTGCTTTCTTTATCAATATTAATATTGAACACAATGATAATAAGATTCAGCTCAACTGAACTTGAAAAATGATGAACTCAGTGACTCATTTATGTCTACTTTTCAAAATTGAAGCTGAAATGTCAGTTTTGGTGTTTTTGGATCCAGCATCTGTGCGCTCAGGATGTGGTGCCTTCAATACAAAAGTCCCGCCTCCACGCCCTCCCAGCTCGCTAACAGGCTGTCAATCACAGTGAAACATAATTGTCTTTAACCCTCCTGCTGCCCTTGGGTCAAAATGACCCACAAAGCCTCAGTGGATCTTTTTGACCAGGAATAATTAAAGATAATACCCCTTTAGTTTACAGAGGGGCGGGACTTAAAGTTGTTATGAAGCGAGCCACTAGGGGGCGCTCGTTTATTTTGACCTCAACTTCCATCTTCTGGTCCTGTATCGAGTTCTAACACAGTTCAGTGTTTGCAGCCCAGTTCTGCAGATGTTAAGAAGTGGAAATAAATCCTCAACATCTGCCTAAGTAACCACAAAGATTATCTGAGATTCCTGTTGAGAACTGTCTTTAGCGAGGACATGGAGATTGTTGGAGTGAGGACAGAGGACAGAGTGAGATGGATGAGAATGGAAGTAAAAGTTTTGTTGTGTTGGTTTCTGTAAAAAGTTACGATTTACCTGCCGCAGAGAGCTTTTGGATCAGAAAACAGGTTTAGATCTGACGGGACTAACGGTCGTACGTCGACGTGGATCACTGACGTCCTGAAACCGCTCCAGTCTCCAAACATTTCACTGAATGTGAATGAAGCAGCAGCTAGCTGTAGCACCTCAGGTGCATCCAGGAGTTAATTTCAGCAGGGATTATGTAATATTTACCTGAAATAATCATGCCATGGTGGAAAAACAGGGTTTGCATGAAATGCTGAAGGTTTGGAGACTGGATTTGTTTAATGAACCAGTTTGGTCTTATGTTTGGACTCTTCTGTCCCTTTGGACCTAAACTCTTCTCTGAACTTTGGCCTTTCAAGAAGCCATCTGCAACAAGTAAGATGTTAATATTTATAGTTTTCCCACCTCACTGTGACCGAACAACCAGTTTTCTGGGAGGTCCAGTTGCTGAATATTTAACCTCCCAGTGTTGATGTCCAGTAAAACCAGCTGGACTCTGACATGAAGTGAACCTGCAGCATTTGCAGCTTTTTATTTATTTTTTATTTTAAATTTCAGCCAGCGATGGCAGCCTGTGCTTCAGTGCTCTGGATCGATGGGCTCGAGCCGAGCAGACAGAACGCTGCGTGAGCCGACGACTCAATTCCCAAACGAGCGTCCTGCAGCTGAAACCTGAAGTGGCTGCCATCTTTGGAAGAGTGGAGTATCTCAGGAGCTGCCAGGGCGGTTGGAGGGGGCAACCAGCCGAGGGGCCTGAGCGCAGTTATTTTCAAACCGCCCCCTCCCTCTCTATGTCCCCGTCTTTTCCTGCCCTCGTTGTGTTGATGTTTGTGGTTTGCTGCCTCCCTCCCTCCCTGATTGATCTGTCCTCCTCCAGCTCGGTGGAGTTCCATTGAGGAGCTCTTGGGATTCTTTGAATTCCAGCCGGAGTGCATGTTTGTGTTCGCAGCTGGCACTGCGTGTCCCCCGCTCATCTGGGCTCGTCCTCGCAGGCTCAGCCTGCTTCTGCAGCACCAGATCTTCCTGCAGAACTTTCCGTCAGGATCATGTTGCGTCTGCGAGGCAGCGTGCGTGCTCCGGCCGGGCGTGGCAGAAACTGGGAGCATTGTCTCCCTCAGCTGTTCCCTCTCGCTGTCACTGGTTGAGGACAGGAGAGTTCATTACAGCCAGGCCCATCGCTCAGCGTCCTTGTTAGTCCTGGTTGGATGACGGAGCGACCCGGTGCAGGCGGCTCCTGCGGCCTCCCTCTGGCCTTTCACCACATACTTCAGCTCTTGTGCTGGAAATCACCTGGAATGATGCGCTCTGCTGCTTTTGACCCCCACCCTCAGGCTGCGCTGCAGGTTGAGATTAGGTGGCGTCAGAACAAGCGAGGAGCTGTTATAATCTGAAGCTTTAACCCAGACACAGATGTTGCAGTCCTGACAGTTCACAGATCTTTGTGTTACATTCATGATTTTATTTTTGATGCATAAAACTTGGATGCCAAATAAAAACATGCACGTTTAAAACGGTCCAATTTCTGGACTATTGAGTGCACCCGAATGTAAACAGTGCCCACTAAATACAAAAATAAAACTATTTTGTACATTTATAGGTCGTGCTTGTCTATAGTCTCATGTTGTAACATAAGATATTTACAGATTTTTTTTTTAATCTTTTAATTAAATACATTCTGTTAACACACAAATACATACAGTAAATGTTATTTTCTGAATAGTGAACACGGCTGGTAAAAAAAAAAAAAAAAGCAGCAGCCCACCAGGAAACATCACTGATCGTCATCTTCATCTTCCTCCTGTGCACTAAAACCACTGCAGTCTTCTTCAGTGTCAGAACTGAACAGCATCAGAAAAACTTCATCGCACACGACACGTCCTCAGTCTCTGTTTCGTTGTCGCTCTCATCATCACTTTGGAGGAGGTGGAAACACCTCGGCCGTCTGCTCTCTGTGTGTTCATCCAGTCTTCAAGAACATGTTCAAGTTCGGGACGTCTGCTTTTTTTAACCCCTGAAAGCTTTTGTCATCTCTTTGGATTGATTTGTTTCTTCCCGCGGCCGTCTCCAACATCTCACCATCGATTCAAGATGACAAGCTTACGTGCAGCAGCGCTGTTTCCGTCTTCGACAGCCAGGTCGATCGCCTTTAACTTGAAAGCTGCATCATCTGCATTTCTTCATGTTTCCCATGATGAGGGTCTGTGTATGAAGCACAAAATGACCGATGAGAAGAATTTAGTGTGAGTTCATTTGATTTACGGTAATTAGAAGTTTTATTGGTCCACGGTGACTTGTTCGGTAATTTCATTGTTCTGATTTTCTAAAATTTTTATTAATACAGACAGTCTTATTTAATCACAAGGACCGCCCCCCCCCTCCCAGGTTTAAGACATGTTTGAGACACATTGAGACAAGTTGAGACACTTTGAGACACTTTGAGACACTTTGAGACACTTTGAGATGTGTTTGAGACAGTTTGAGACCAGTTTGAGACAGCTTGAGACGTGTTTGAGACAGGTTGAGACACATTGAAACAGTTTGAGACAGGTTGAGACATGTTTGAGACACAATGAGACATGTTGAGACACATTGAGACAAGTTGAGACACTTTGAGACACTTTGAGATGTGTTTGAGACAGGTTGAGACATGGTTGAGACAGTTTGAGATGTGTTTGAGACAGTTTGAGACATGGTTGAGACATGTTTGAGACAAGTTGAGAGAAGCGTACGAGGTTTAGTGTTCCAGACCCCCGAGACAAATCTGTATCTGTGTTTTAGAAAGTGTTTAGCTTTTTTCATTTAAAAAAAGAAAAAAGATGTTCAAAGTTCCTGCAGCACACATGTGGAAATGAAAGCCCTTGTAAACATCTGGACCATGTAGGAAACTGTTTCTGTCGATCACAGTCCCAGCCTTCTCCTTGAGTTGGTTCTGTGGGCCGGACTGGGCTTTTTGTTGATCTAGAGACCTTTGAGTTCTCGTTTAAACTCTTTGTTTTTTGACATTGCCTCTGATTTCTCGCTCAGTGTTTCCCGTTTTGCTCCACGGCTCTAAAAACGTCCTGTAGACCAGGCGCGACGTGCAACAGTAATCCTGGCCCTGGTGAAACTCGGCGACACCGAGCGCTCGGTGGAGCTTTGACTTTCTCTGCCTCAGGCGTGAGTTGTTCCCGAGTCGATGTTTTCAGGTTTCTGAGGTGCGTTCAGGTGCAGTTTCATTTCTCTGATGTCGTTTTGGGATCCGGCTTTGTGACTTCATGTCAGTTTAGAGTTGAAAAGTTTTTCCAGAGACGTATTCATCATGTCACTGATAATGAAGCGTGCATTCACCTTAAATGGACAAAAGTGAGTCCAAACGAGAAGCCGAGCGTCTCAGCAGCAGCAGCAGGTCTTTATGTGTGCGCTCACGTTAACTGTCATCATGAAGCAAACTGCAGCGTCTGGTGTTTTACAGTAATGATCGGTTGAGATTGAGGTTTTCTTTGTGCTGTAGACTTTAACTTGTGCAGTGTTGTGCTGGATGTCATCAGCATCATTTCATAAAAATAAAAAATAAAAAAAACGCTTCCGTAAAAGATTTAGTTTGAAAAATGTTACAAATTCATTTTTGACAAATGGAAAGAAAACTGGAGTTAATGTTTGAAAGTGGAAGAAAAGTTATTTTATTTTTTATACCAACAACGACTGAACCATCAGCTGCTGTGGATTGAAATATTTGCACAGAACTGGTTTTAGTAAAGTTTACGTGGTGCAGTTTGAGACTGAAGAGAACTGGATCTGACTGAGTCCTGGTCCTGGTCCTGGTCCTGGTCCTGGTCCTGGTCCTGGTCTGTCCAGTTGAGTTGTTCCTGGACCTGAGTGATTCTGATCAACGATCTGTTCGGGACTTTTTAAATGAAGGAGTTGCTTCATGTTGTGATCCACGCAGAGCTGCACTTTATTCCTTCCAGCCACAGAGATTACATAATCCCGCGCCCCTCCGCCCCCCCCACCACCTCTGCTCGCCTGTCGTTTCTGCTCGCATGGCTGCAGTTTCATCAGCGCAGCTCACATTCGGCTGCAGCAGCTGAGGTTCGGCTGCTTCTCGTCTCCTGATCTGTTTGTGGTCTCAGAAAGGAGTTAAAACAGTTTCTGTCACTTCGTTTTTTTGTTTTGCTCCTTGTTTAAGGTCAGAGATTTGACAAACTTCCAGGTGTGATTAACACTCCGATGGTAATTCCCCCCTTGGCTGGTTGAAACTTCTGCTGCGGGTTTTATTTTAATCTAATCTGAGAGGAATTTAAAACCCATCGACTGATGAATGAACGGGTTGGAATTCAACTCGTAATCTCAAATTAAGAGTTATCTCTTACCTGTTTCAAACTTCAAAGTTCAGAGCTTTGAAAGCAAGCTCGGCAATAAGGTTATGAACAGTTAATATCTTACCTGTTGCAGACAGCTCTTTGAAATATCTAGTTGGAGAATTTAAGGTTAATGCTGAATATGTTGAAGAGCTAACGGCTAGTCTACACTCAAGTGGATTACTGCCTTCTTAATTTATATCTACAGGATTTCAAAGATGTTTATGTGGAAGCTTTCTCAGCTTCAAAGTTGTCTAAGTGGCTAATACTTAGACTATTTATTCTCAGTTTTTGAAGCGAAATAAGAAGCGATAGACTTGATGTGCCTCAAATAGGTGTGAACCTAAAAATTGTCTTGTGTCCCCAAAAATAACTAACAAGGATTGTATCTGACCCACGGGCCTTGAGTTTGACACGTGTGCTGTGAATTAAAGTTGACGATGGTGAAAAGGTCCAGAAAACTGTCTGCACATATATTTCTAATCTAAAATATTTTAT
>JAVCKU010000052.1:20982174-20999171 GCA_032273985.1 Hypsolebias coamazonicus | reverse complement strand
ACACACACACACACACACACACACACACACACACACACACACACACACACACACACACACACACACACACACAGCACACACAGCACACACATGTACACATACACACAGGAGCATCACCTTTAAATCTGACAGGTTCAGGCTTCACACGTGAACACTCATGACAGTCAACATGAACTTTTCCATCCTCTTGGTCTGATGTCAGGCGGCATGGTGACTCGGTTGGTAGAGCTGCTGCCTCTCAGCGAGCAGGTCGCCAGATCAAATCCCGGTCCAGGGGCCTTTCTGGGTGGAATTTACATGTTCTCTCTGTGCTGCATGGGTTTTCTCCAGGTAATCTGGTTTCTTCCCACAGACCAAAAACATGCATGTCTGATTGGTGACTCTAAATTGTCCCTAAGTGTCCCTGTGACGGACTGGAGACCTGTCCAGTTGTCCCTGTGACGGACTGGAGACCTGTCCAGGGTGTCCCTCACCTTTTGCACACTGATTGCTAGATATGGGCAGAAGTGACACCCATGACCCGAAAAGGAAGAAGCAGGTAAAGATGATGGATGGATGATGAATGTTGGATGATGGATGGAGGCAGCTAATTGAACATCTGAAGCAGGTTTTGGGAAGATTTTTTTTTTGTTTTGAGGCATGTTCAGGTTCCAGATAACTCTGACTCCAACAGAAGGCACAAATAGTCCCATTGTTACATTGAAGCTCTGAACGTTTCATATTTAGGCCCTGAACATTTCCTATTTAGGCCCTGAACGTTTCATATTTAGGCCCTGAACGTTTCATATTTAGACCCTGAACGTTTCATATTTAGGCCTGCACGTTTCATATTTAGGCCCTGAACGTTTCATATGTAGGCCCTGAACGTTTCATATTTAGACCCTGAACGTTTCATATTTAGGCCCTGAACGTTTCATATTTAGGCCCTGAACGTTTCATATTTAGGCCCTGAACGTTTCATATTTAGGCCCTGCACATTTCATATTTAGGTCCTGAACGTTTCATATTTGGACAATGAACGTTTCATATTTAGACCCTGAACGTTTCATATTTGGACAATGAACGTTTCATATTTAGACCCTGAACGTTTCATATTTAGGCCCTGAACGTTCCTATTTAGGCCCTGAACGTTTCATATTTAGGCCCTGCACGTTTCATATTTAGGCCCTGAACGTTTCATATTTAGGTCCTGAACGTTTCATATTTGGACAATGAACGTTTCATATATAGACCCTGAACGTTTCATATTTAGGCCCTGAACGTTTCATATTTAGGCCCTGCACATTTCATATTTAGGTCCTGAACATTTCAAATTTAGACCTGAACGTTTCTTTAGGCCCTGAACATTTCAAATTTAGACCTGAACGTTTCTTTAGGCCCTGAACATTTCATATTTAGGCCCTGAATGTTTCACATTGAGGCCCTGAACGTTTCATATTTAGACCCTGAACGTTTCATATTTAGGCCCTGAACATTTCGTGTTGGCCCGTGTCTTCGCTCCGAACAGTTCTGTTCCGTGCAGATGAGAGGAACGACGAGCCGGAGGAGTCTGAGAGGAAAACCAGGCTGGAGCTCCTCGAGTGCAGAGTGAAGCCTCCAAACTCACGTACACATTAATCATCAGTTTTGAACTCCACCAACTTTATAAACTAATGTCAAAGTTACTCTGACGATCCTGCTCAACTTTTTAAAACGGCCTAAAAAACTTTTGGAACCAAAATTAGATCTAATGTGGGAGTGAAAACTTTACGACTGAAAATTACATTTTTCACATTTCTCCTGCTAAATAACATTTATTCAAGTGTAGAAATGTACAAAACTTTATTCAAATATATATTTTTATATTTATTTACTAGATTATATGTTGCATTATTACATTTTTCCTGTTTATTCAAAGAGTAAGCGCAAAAAAAAAAAAGAATAACTTGCCAGAAATGAGCAGTTTCATAGAAACACGTCGACCTGTTTCTGTTGGAAAAGAGTAAAAAACATTTAGGCTTTGACTTTTATGGACGTCAAAATGAGAAATAAACACTTTTTAAAATAAAAGAGTGAAACTCTAAAATTAAAGCTAATAAATAATTTTATGTGAAAATCTTGACGAGCATCAGTTATTAAAATATGTCTCTGTTGAACAAGCATTTATTATTATTATATGTGACACTTATTAATGAAAACATTTTAAACCGTCACGATTTGTCCCAGATTGATAAACTTCTTGAACATTTAGATTTTCTTTTCTTTTTATTTTAAATCTGCGAATGAGTTTAAATTTACTGCAAGCTGTCAATCAATTATGAACTCAGTAAAGTTTAAAAAATTAATAAATCCTGTCTTGAGCTGTCAAACATTTAGCTGCTCATTTCTTTTTATCATTAATGTGAAACCAATTTAATTTTAAATGATTGATTTTCTCCTTTTAATGCTCACTGCCTAACTTTACACTTTGATTTGTTGTTTAAAAGTTTATGCTCTGTAGTTGCAGCGCTGTGGTTTTTACGCTGTGTGGATTTAAAATGACTCATAGTCACCTAAAATATTTATTAGTGACACAAAAATCAAAGTTTATTGTAAAGTTTATCAAAGTTAAAATTAAAAACAAGAAAACAATCTGATTCTGTTTGTCCGCAGACGTTTTATTGAAAAAGAGCAATATGATAACATGAACATTAATAATATTAATACAAAAAACTGTACATTCGGTGGTTCTGCAGTACGTCTGGAAGACTGCCAACAAACAAACAAACAAACAACCAAACAAACATATTTACACGTGTAGATTCATGCAGCCGAGTGGCTCTCTGTCTGTTTGCAACAAAACTTACAGGATATAAATGTGTATTTCTGTGCAGAGGGATACAGTAAGTTTGATTTTTATTTTATTTTTTTACAAAATAAAGTCTCCTGCAGCATCGTCTGAACGGTGGAGCAGCGTTCAAACTGAAACTTGACGCTGATTTTAAACTTTCTGTCATTTGAAGAAACTGTAAAACGTTAAAAGCAGGTTTGTCTTCATGAGCCAACCTTTGGATTGAAGGTGTAAACTATAAAAAATATCATTTTAATTTAACTAATCCTATTAAACTCCACGTTTGACCCTTTCATTAAAGGCTTGATGAAGTGGCTCAAGATAAACACGATTCATGTAAATAAAAAAACTAAATAAAAATACTAGTTTGTGCAGACATTCTTTAAAAACTCCCTAAAAGATCTACTCTGTACCAAATCTAATCAGGCGGTTTTAACTTTGATAATAACAATAATAATAATAATAATAACACTCTTTGGCTTTTTTTTTAGTTGATCAACGGTAGCAGCACTTTAAAACATTCAGATTCTCCTGGACCTGCTCACGTGAAGGACGTGTGACAGTTTGTGGTGATGCTTCTCCACCAGCCTGACCAGCTCGGTCCTCCACACTCGGTCGTGTCGGAGGAACGGCTTCTGGTTTCTTTATTGCATACAGAAAGTGTAATCAGCGGCTTGTACTTGCTCTGAAACCAGCTCATGAACAAATACTGTGTACCTTCTTTGTTTCGGACTTCCTTTACTGTTTGGTTTCGTGTGGAAAAGCGTCAGAGTGAAAGGAGCTCAAGTGTTTAACCTTCTGTTTTCTAGCAGCACTAAAAAAAGAAAACCTACAGAAACATGGACAAACATCTTGTTCTTGCCGGAGCGAGCGGCCCGCCTCGTCATCGCAGGCGCTCAGACTTGTGGAGAGTTCCTGGAGGGCTGGTGCTGTTTCGTCTTACGGTCAAACCTCAGACAGGCTCCAACATTTAAAGTCCTGAAGCGTCCCACAGCGGTACCGTTGGGCTCCTCCTCCAGGCCCGGCTCGTTGTGCTCATCAACAGATGGTGGTTTTTACGTACGAGGTCTGAACAGTCATATTTCTGATTCTTGCCTCTGAAGCCAGGACTCCAGCGGCACCGAAGCCTGGTGGTGTTCGCTCTCTGAGACGTTGTCCATCTGGGTGCCGTCGGGGCCAACGCTGCTCCCGTTCCCCTCGTCCATGTCCTCCTTCTTCTCTAGCGCCATCTCGTTCTTGTAGCAGAAGGTGCTGGAGTTGGAGAGGAGGTATTTTTTCTCCTCGAGGTCCCTGGCGCTGCACAAAGGAGTGCTCGGCACCTCGTATGTCTTGTGGAAACGGGAGTAGTCCACCTTGTAGTAGTTCTTCTCCTGAAAGAGCACCGGCTGAAACCGGTGACCCCAGAGAATCTCGCTGGCGATGTAGGAGCTGCGGCACTGCGTGGTCATCGCTGTGGCTTCCACCATACCCTCCAGGATGACCACAATCTCAAACCCGCTGCTCTCCATGTCCTGTTTGTCCATGTGGTAGAAGGGGCTGTTCTTGTTGATCTCGTGGACGATGGTGATTGGGGTGACCAGGAAGATGCGGTCCAACCCACTGTCAAAGCCCACATTTATGTCCGTTTGGTCGAGGGGGATGTACTCGTCCTCCACTGTCCTTCTGGACCAGAGAAGCTGAGCTCGAACGTGCGCCTCCACCAGGTGGCTCTTCCTTAGATTCCCCACACGCCACATCAGGCAGAGCTTGTTGTCCCTCATAGCTACAGTGGCATTATGGCTGAACACCAGAGTCTCGTTTCTTTTCTTTGGCTTTGCCATTTTGGCCATGACGGCGCCGATGATGAAGGCGTCAATAATGCAGCCCACGATGCTCTGAAAAACGACCACGAAGATGGCGATGGGGCACTCATCCGTCACGTATCTGTAGCCGTAACCGATGGTGGTTTGTGTCTCGATGGAGTACAGGAAAGCAGCAGTGAAGCTGCTCACTTTGGAGATGCACATGTGGGGGTGGTCTTCCAAATCCCCATGAAAGATGGCCACCAGCCAGAAGATGCAGCCGAAGAACAGCCAGGAGAGGATGAAGGCGAGGCAGAAGATGACAAACATCCATCTCCACCGGATGTCCACACACGTCGTGAAGATGTCGGCCAGGTAGCGCTGACCCTTCTCACTCACGTTGATGAACTGCACGTTGCAGTGGCCATCCTTCTTCACGAACCTGCTGGGTGGCTGGTGTCTCGTGTTCACTTTGGCCTTGCCGTTGGGCACGACGGTGGTGGCGAGCTTCATGCTGTCCTCCTCTGATGACACGGTGCTATAGCGGCTGGCTCGCACGCTTCCCATCACCTCAGTCTGGGAGGCCTGAGCTGCTTCTGCTTTGGAAAACAGTCTGAGTTTTTGGAAAAAGCGTTGGAGAAACAGTTTTGAAACGCTTTGGGGACGAACTACGGGAAGAAATGGTGACGGAGTGAGGCGGCTGAAGAGACGCCTCTAGATGGAGCACAAGAGGAAGATGAAGGGGATCAGTCCTTTGTCCTCAGGGGTCCGGACTTCATCGTCTGCTGCAAGAACAGGGAGAGGTTTCTTAGAGACAACATCTTTTTGACAGTTAAATTATTTCAGAAGTTCTGGATTTAAAACACCAACAGCTGATGAAGTCCAACATGTCTGACAGTAACTGAGCAGATGCTCTGCTGTGACGTCCTGCCTGACTGAGCGTCACACGGTACCTGCACTGACTGAGGGTCACACGGTACCTGCGCTGACTGAGGGTCACATAGTACCTGCACTGACTGAGGGTCACATAGTACCTGCGCTGACTGAGGGTCACACGGTACCTGCGCTGACTGAGCGTCACACGGTACCTGCGCTGACTGAGCGTCACACGGTACCTGCACGAGTTACGAGCTGCAGCGTTTCTCTGGGATCTTTTGGATTTTGGAAACGCCACTGACAAAGCTTCTACCTGCTGTCAGCTTAAATTGAACGCAGCAACAAAACATAGTTTCTAATACTTCAAACCAAACTAAAAGGAGGCACAGCTTCAGCTGATGCACTGTCACATCCAGGCATGCAGAAGATGTTCGGTGTGGACGTTCAGAGTGAAGCGTTGTCACGACTCGGGGCTTGGTGCACACTCTCTGCTCGGATGTGCAGCACAGACGCACAGCTTGTTGACTGTCCAAAGCCCTGGGGGGTCGTCTCAGCTGTGCACCTCCCAGCTGACTGAAGAGCCTCATTAGTTTGGGCTGTCCAGGCAACACACTCATCAACTGGTTTTTACTCAGAGTCAGCTTCTCTGAGGTCTCTGGGTTGAAGGAGAGAGCTGGACCGTGTGAGGGACTGAGGAACCTCCACAGCTTCACACCTCCAGCGGTCTGATGCAGCTGCTGAGTGTGTCACATGAAGAACTACAGAGTTCCTCCAGGTCCTGGTGGGGCTGAACCGTTACCAGCTCCGGACCTTCATGGCTCTGATGAATCATCAGTGCAGATGCAGACTTCATCCTAACTGGGCTCTAAATTTGCAGCAACTTTTTGAAAATGCACCAACTGAACAAAAAAAAACGAGTTTTAGGAGAAACTTCACAAAGTGCCTGAAACTTTCTGTCCAGAAGCATCATCAGCTGCTGGATGAGTGTCTGACAGGAACAGGTGCCACCTGGACTGCACGCGCTCCCATCAGAACTTCATTCTGGATCTCTAGTGAAGCGCGTGCACGAGCTGAAACTTCGGACGGTTCTGTGCGTAAAAAGCGCACAGAAAGTTCAGCTAGACCAGAAGCTGGCAGCTGCTGTAATGTAAGACATAAATAATCCGACGTGAGAGCAGCTAAATGAAGCTGCGCGGTCGTGAAGGTGAATCTACCTGCTGCTGCTCCGACCCTCGGGGTGAAATATAATCCAGGCGGCCTGGTTTATCCGCGGCGGTTCGGGTGGGCTGACGCGTCCCTCATGTCCCCGGAGGACCGGTTCTGATCATGTGCTCGGCTGTGAGGTTCTCCAAAGCGTTTTTAAACCGCAGGCACCGGTTCGGCCCGCCCCTCCCGGCTCCGGGGCAGCCAATGGGAGCGGAGTCTGCAGCTTCTGGTCCGGAGGGCTGGAGGGATGCAAGTGATGCGTTCAAGGAACAACATGCAGGAAAAGTTGGCTCAAATTAGGCGACGAAACATTGAAGCTCATTCAGGGGGTTCAATCAAAGTTTTTAATCTGAGCAAACAGAACCTTCCTGCAGAAGGATGGAATTAAAAAAAAAAAACTTCATGAAGATCATGGAGACTCTAAACTTTGAGAGGAGAAAACAACTTTTTAAACATGAGCATGTTCCTGCAGAAAGATGAAGCCTGTCAGAATAAAACACTGACTTGAGTCAGATTTATTTCTGTAGCTCTCTAAGATCAGCACAAGTTAACCAAAGTGCTTTTGCACTTTACACTTTAAATAAATTAATTAATAAATCAATTAAACATTAAAAAAAGACTGAACGATAAAAAACAGAAACACTTGTAACAATCTAAGCTGACTGAACGCTGTTTTAATGTAAAAACTGTAGAGAAAACCTAAAGAGAAGTTAAAAATTAAACAAGTTAAAGCTCATTGTGGTCACCATGGTAACCACACACCTGAGTCTGTCACTCCCTGACAGAGCAGAAGGCCTAAAAACTAAAGGTTTAGTTGGAAACCTTCTCAAACTATAACTTGTTTTATGGAAGAGAAGTTAAAATGAGTCTTCTGATTGAACGACTGAATTCTGAGCTCTGATCTGGTGGTGGGGTGGGGGTGTCCAGGAAGGTTCAGGTTCTTGGCCCTTTGAGGGACTGGAGAAACAACAAGTCTGATCAGTGAGACAGGCGCTGGACGAGACACATTGTTTAAAGGAAAGAGTTTGTTTGCAGAAAGATCTGAGCTCAAAGTCAAAGACATGAAGTTGAACTCTGAGCTCAAATCCTCCGTGTTCTGTTCGGTTAAATTCTGATGGTTGTGTTGGGACGTCCGAGTCCTGCACAGAACTGGATGCAGTGAGTTTTCTGCATGTGTCGATGCTTTAAAGTCTGCAGGAGTGGCTCTGAAGCCATGAATGAAAGACAAGAAAACCCGCCCACGGGGCTCCTGTAAGGAACCAAACAAGAACCAGGTTTGGATCTCCCACCTGCAGCTCCTGGTTTCAGGGATGTTTTCAACACAATCTCTAAAACGCCGCTTTGGAAAGTGAGTTGTGTCGGAAACACTGAGTCACTGGACGGAGGCCTGCATGCCTGGACCCTGATCCCGGCTGGTCTCCACCCGCAGATCAGGTTGCTGCACATGTTTACACTGTGCATCTGCTGCTCTGTCATGCTAGGCTGGTCTGGAGCGTGTCGTCCACTTCATCAGGAACATTAACCCTCAGCTTGGTGGTTTTCTCCAAGAATCTCAGAGGGCAACATTCTTCCCAGACGCTCGTATTTTTAGCTCAGGTTATTTTTAGCAGCACGCTGAGCCACCTGTGTCAGGGAGCCGTGCGTTTGCTTTCCATGCCCAGTTTGCAGGCCTGCGTGCAGCGAGCCAGTGGACCACAAGGTGGAGGGCTGGAGGCTGGAATGAAGCAGAGGAGGAGGAAGGCCAGGCCTCAGCCTGATGCTGCACCAGCAGCAGCATCTAGAGGAGCGAGAAATAAAAACCACGGTGGAGAAAAATAAATGATCAGGCCCCGATTCAATCAGAAGAAACTCACTGTTCACTGACTGCGCTTCTGGAGACGCCTGGTTTGAGTTGAGCTTCTGCTGCAGCTGTGGCACCAGGTCGGCTTTCACAAGTTTCACCTTCTAAACAACTTATTTGACCAAATGTGTTATTTTATGGCAGCACGGTCGTGCAACCGGTAGAGCTGCTGCCTCTCAGCGAGCAGGTCTCCGGTCCAAATCCCAGTCTGGGGGTCTTTCTGGGTGCAGTTTGCATGTCCTCTCCGTGCTGTGTGGGTTTTCTCCGGGTACTCTGGTTTCATCCCACAGACTAAAAACATGCATGTTAGACTGATGGTAACTCTAATTTGTCCCCAGGTGAGAGAGAGAGATTGAATGGTTGTTTGTCTCGTTTGTCTCTATGCGTCCCTGTGATGGACTGGAGACCTGTCCAGGGTGTCCCCCACCCCTCGCACTGTGATGACTGGACATGGTCACCGGCGACCCCCGTGACCCAAAATGGAAGAAGCGGGTAAAAGATAATGGATGGATGGTGTTATGTTATAAAATAATAACAAATGATCAAAAATGAAAGAACCCGTCTTGGAAGCAACGTTTAAACAAAAATCTGCTTTAATCCGTTTAACAAAGTGTCTCATCACGTTAAATAAAGTTTTGTGACGTTGCAGTCAGGTAGCTGTGGCAGCCATCTTGACTGAAGTTGATGCTAAAAGTTAATCTGATCCAACGATTGAGAGTTTCATTAGGATCCATTCACTGGTTCATGAGATGTTTTTCTAACAGACACATTAACACACAAACAACTACATGATCACCCGTCTGTGACCAGGCAGAGAGCTGATCCATGAGCTGGGAGTAGATGGTGCTGTTGGTGTCTTCCTGACCATCAGCCAGGGCCACGTCGTCAGCAGATTTAATTAACGTGAAGTACAACTCATTTATGTATAAAGAGAATAAAATGGTGATAGCACACAACCCTGTGGAACACCAGAGTTCAAAACCCTGCAGTCAGATAGAGTGTTCTCAACACAGACTCACTGCTTGACTTGGAGGGTTCTGGGCTGGTGGTGCAGGACATCTTCTGATTTCAAGCAGAAGTGGGTCGACCTTTCGTCAGCACTTAATGAAGATGATCTCACCTGGAGACGTGAGGACCAGGTGAGAGGGAGCAGGAGCTCAACGGCAGGAGGGGCAAGCACAGCTGAAACATGAAGAACACACAAGAATCAGAAAAAGTAAAAGAACACACAGACCCTGACAGAACTTCTCTGCTCCTGAAGAACGTCGGTAACGAGTTCTTTAGCAGAACATGAGCGTTCAGCGGTCGGGAGCGCCATGGGCTCGTTCTTCCATCATTATTTCATCGAAGAGGTCGGGCAGACCTGGAAGAGCGAAACACGGAGCACCGGGAGCATTTGATGTCAGAAAGTCTTGGTTTGGAAGTGAACGTCAGGCGCAGAGCAGCGTCCAAACCAGCGATGTTTACAAGAAGCTGCAGCCAAAGATCAGGGTGAGATATGGTTTGTTTGATTTGCTCAGATCTTTGGTAATAGTCGGATTATTAATGTTTCACTGGCAGCTGCTCTGGTAACACTCACATCTGGAAAAACATCTCGCAGCTTTCCCAGCGCCGCTGAACTCAATCATCTGTCCGTCAGAGTGGAAAAGTTCTCGCCTCTTGCGCTCCAGCTGACTCTGTCTTCTGCTGGAGCGAGAAGATCCATGAAGACGTCATCAAACAATTATTGTTTTTAAAGTTGAAGATGAAGAAACAACTTCAAACAAATAATGTAATTAAAACACCAACATTGAATTATGACCTTGATGTAAATTTAATGTTGTTATTTCTGATTACTTCAGAGGACGAACAGACCTGTCTGTCTGCTTAATGCAGCCGACCTGTCTGTCTGTTTACTGCAGCCAACCTGTCTGTCTGCTTACTGCAACCTGTCTGTCTGTTGACTGCAGCTGATGTGTCTGTCTGTCTCCTGCAACCTGCCTGTCTGTTTACAGCAGCTGACCTGTCTGTCTGTTCACTGCAGCTGACCTGTCTGTCTGTTTCCTGCAACTGACCTGTCTGTCTGTTCACTGCAGCCGACCTGTCTGTCTGTCTCCTGCAACCTGCCTGTCTGTTTCCTGCAACTGACCTGTCTGTCTGTTCACTGCAGCTGATGTGTCTGTCTGTTCACTGCAGCCGACCTGTCGGTCTGTCTCCTGCAACCTGCCTGTCTGTTTACAGCAACTGACCTGTCTGTCTGTTTCCTGCAACCTGTCTGTCTGTCTGTTTACTGTAGCTGACGTGTTTGTCTGGTTCTTGGAGCCGACTTGTCTGTCTGTTTACTGCAGTCAACCTGTCTGTCTGTTTCTGCAGCTGACCTGTCTGTCTTTTTACAGCAGCCAGTCTATCTGTTTCCTGCAACAAACCTGTCTGTCTGTTGACTGTAGACGACCTGTCTATCTGTTTACTTCAGCCGACCTGTCTGTCTGTTTACTGCATCTGACCTGTCTGTCTGTTTACTGCAGTCAACCTGTCTGTCTGTTTCTGCAGCCAGTCCATCTGTTTCCTGCAACAAACCTGTCTGTCTGTTGACTGTAGACGACCTGTCTGTCTGTTTACAGCAGCAGACCTGTCTGTCTGCAGGCAGCATCACCCTGGCTTTAATTAATGGGAATCAAAGGACAATATTGAACTGGGACCATCAAAACCAGCATCCAAACAGCTGGCTGAACACTGGGGCTATAATTTAGTTCTTCCTGTTTTAAGTAACGAAGTCTCTTCACTGAAAGTCACTTTTACTTCTTCAGAGTCTGAGTCTGTTCTTCCTCGGGTCGTATTATCTGTACTCGCCCGTTTGCGACAGCAGGGAACCAGCAACGGGTCGACAGTCACGCTGCAGATTCTTCTGTAGGTCAGACTCTGTTTTTATGACCATCACAAGTTAACGATGGTCCAGTTCAGCCCTGCGGCGGCTGCACATCATCAAAATCTAGTTTCAACATCGAAAACCAAATGAAAGAGACTCCAGTCAAATCAATGAATTTATTTAACTAAACGGTTAACATGCACCCGTGAAGGCTCGTGCCTCGTGTGGGTCTCTAACATTTTTAGGCTAAGCTAAACAAAGTGTCTATATTTTAAAAATAAACGTGTTCTGGACGGGTGAGCAGTTTTTTTAATGTAGGTACAATTCTTGGACTATCTTGAAACAAACAAAAAAAAAACCTTCCCAGTTTATGGCGTGACTGTGCACAGTCTTAAAGATAAGGTGAGGAGCTCCATCGTCCAGGGGGAGTTCAGAGCTGCTCCTCCTCCTTGTTGTGAGGAGTCAGCTGAGGTGGTTCAGTCACTTTCATCCGGAGGTTTTCCAGGCATGAACTGCTGGGAGGAAACCCGGGACAGACAGAACTCACGGAAGGGAATGTGAGTCCTTTTTGGCCCAGGAACACCTCAGGATCTTCTAGGAGGAGTTGCAGAGTGTCACTGAGGGAAAGGATGCCTGTTTCCCTGTTGCCTCCAAGACCTGACCACAGATAAGCAGCAGAAGGTGAATGGTCAAGTACCCTTGATGTTCCTCTAAATGAATTGTCTCTCTGAAGATAGCTGGCTCAGTTTATCTTGTAAAGTCTTAAACATCATCTCTTTATGGGTTAAAGTCATTTGTCACAGTCAAAGAGTCTTGAAGATGACCTTCCCCTTGGTACATTGGATCATTTAAGTCAGAACTGGTCTCTTCCATCAGTTCCACTGTCACCGCTGGGGGTTTCAGACACTTTTCTTGATGGTTTTGCAGTGTGGGCTTAGGAGAAGACCGTGGAGACCATCTGGGTGAACGTCGTGGTGAAAGTCGAACGGGGAGCTCCAGGCTCTTCTTGTGGTCGTACTCCTCAGCACTGCTCATGGGTATCAGAACCTTTGCAGTGTAATTGAACAAATTGTAATCCACCTTGTAGTGCTTCTTGCTCACTCTGATCATCTCCTGGAACAAATGACCCCAGAAAATTTCATCTTGCGTGTACGACGTCCGAGTCTGATGCAGCATGCCGGTGGAGTCGTCTGTGTAGGTGAATGACACCACCAGCTCAAAGTCTGCTTTCCGGAGCTCTTCCAAACCCATTTTGTACAGAGGGCTGCCAGGTTCAATCCTGTGGAAGATGATGGTCGGTGTGACCAGGACAATGTCCTTTTGTTGGATGGTCAGGTCTTCATAGCGTAAGTGAACCTTCCCTGTTGTGTGCACCATGGAGTAGACAATCTGAGCATGAGCCGTGCCCTCCACCATGTGGTACCTGCGGAAGTCCCCGATCCTCCAGGAAAGACACAGATAACCATCTCGAAGGTTGATGACTGCACGATTGCTAAAGCCAACTGTCTGTGCCCTTTTTCTGGCTGAGGCCATTTTGGAAACAACAATTCCAATGACGAATGTGTCAATGACGCAGCTCAAGACATCTTGGACGGTGACAACGATGATGGCAATCACGCAGTTCTCAGACATCCCCCTGAAGCCATACCCAATGGTGGTTTGAGTTTCAAGAGAAAAGAGGAAAGCTGCCGTGAAGCTGCGCACCTCGAACACACAAGGGTCATTGTTGTGGTCTCTGATGTCTCCGTGGGCCAGAGCGATGATCCAGAAGAGGATGCCGAAGAAAAGCCAAGACAGGATGTAAGACGAGACGAAGATCAGGAACATCACCCTCCACCTGATCTCCACCAAGGTGGTGAAGATGTCGGTCACAAACAGCAGCCACTCGTGTGGAACGTGGCGAAACAGGACGTTGCAGCCGCCCTCCTTGCGGATGTAACGCTGCTTCTTAGGGCGGGATCCGTTTTTAGTCTTCACACTTCCATCCGCAGGACTCACAGATGCATACCGTGTAGGCATCTTTTAGTTTCTGTGGAGGAAAAGAAAAAACGCTTCATTTGTCTGGTCGAGATTTGTCAGGAAGCCTTCTGATTTATTTAGTGTGTATCAGTAGCAATTCTTTCTGCCGTGCTGCACTGTTTTACAAAACTTTATTTACATTCAGATGAAAACGAAGTTTGTGTGAAATCAGACGTTACTTGTTCTACGGGGTTTTGTTTCAGCGTCCGTGCAGCTGGTTCCCATTCAGTACTGGCAGAGGGGTGGACTCAAGTCACATGACTTGGACTCTACCTGGTCTTTTATTGTGAACATGGACAGTAAAACAACTGGCATACACCAACTGTCCTCGTCAGGAATTTAGATGAAACAAACAGTTCGATAGGTAAAGTCAGCAGCGATCATCCTTTAAGGAAGAACTTGATCTTCTTCCATCTGGCTGGAGGTGCGCTCCACTAGCAAGAGACATAAATTTACATTTGTTCCAAATGCAATAAATGTAATTTAATCAAACGGCTAAGGCTTTTTGGCTATTAAATTTACACTTCATCTGTCTTTTGTCTCTTTTGATTGATATTTCAACATAAAAAAATCTTGTTTGGGGCTCGACTTGGTCAGATTTGTTGCAACAGCTTGTGCTTTGTCTCGTCTTTGTTTTACGTTCTTGACATTTCAATCAAGTTTCTCTCGGAGCAACAACAAACATCTGAACTGATCTGACAAAATCACACAAAACTTTTTACACCAAACAAAAAAGATGCTTTTTATTTTAACCTGCCGTGATAAATGGAAGCTGTGAAGAAGACGCTAAACGCAGAACTGGTGCAGCGTTGCCAGAAATGGAAGGAGTCGACAGGAGTGCTTTGTGACATGAGGATGCCGATTCAGAGCTTTCATTATGATGTTTTTTTTTACTTTCAGCTGCTGTTCAGCTCATTTTCAGGTTCCTTAGCAAATTTCAGCAAAGTTCTGCAGTTTTTAATTCACAGTAATTTTGTGTTTTATTCTTATATTCTATTTAGATTCAGTTTTACAGAGATGAGGTGAAATCACTGAGTCAGGAAAATGACCTCTCTCTGAATGTCAGCAAAATGAAAGAGATGATCGTGGACGTCAGGAAACAGTGTGGAGGCCAGCACTCCACCATCTACATAAACAACACTGAGGTGGAGCAGGTCAGCAGCTTCAAGTTCCTCAGTGTTCACATCACTGAAGATCTGTCCTGGACTTTACACAGAGACACTGTGGTCCAGAAAGTCCAACAAAGACTCTACTAAGAAGACTAAAGAAGTTTGGTACAAACGCCTGCATCCTCACCAACTTCTATAGGTGCACCACTGAGAGCCTGCTGACAGGCTGCATCACAGGGTGGTACTGGAACTGCACCAGTCAGAAAGCGCAGCATCATTAAGGACCACACCCACCCAGCACAAGGACTCTTCCATCTACTACTCTCAGGCAGACGATGCAGGAGTCTGTCATCATTACATAAAGACTAAAGGACAGTTCTTATCCACAAACTGTCAGATTACTGAACTCTTGATAAATAACACCGAACAACTGGAAACAACATCAAGACACATCTGTGACAGCTAATATGTTTATTGTTGCTGCACTATGTGGCTGTATCATGTATGTCACTACCTTACCATCATAATTCATCTCAGTGTTACTACCTGTGCAATAACCTGTCACACAACCTGTGTAGTTTATGTTACGTGAAATATACAGTATATCACGTTCATCTAAGCTAATATTACTACCTGTGAAATACTTATTTATACTAATTCATCATACTTGCACTGTTATATTCTACCATGTTGTTGTTTTTTATATTTCTTTTGGACCTTGTAAATAATATAGTTCTTTTTCATTTAATTTTTGTATTTTTAATTGCATGCTTTAGTATTTCTTGTTTGTTTTTCTCATAGCGATTCAGATCAGTTCTTCTCATCCTGAACAGTTTGTTGCACTGTTGACCTTGTGTTAACCGACAAATTTTAATTCAGTTTATTTCTAAAGCTCCAAGTCACAGCAGAAGTCGTCTCAGGCGCTGAACAGAAACATTCGTATATAAAAATAATAATTTAACACTATTTATCTGAAATCAACTCATGCAGTTGTTTTTTATCTGACTGAACTGAAGATGTGCTGCTGTTGCAATCTGGGAATGTTTTTCTGTGGTTCTCCTTCTCCAGCCTTGTTTTGTGTAAATAAGAATAAATCTGAAACTTTCGAGATTTTAAATAAGTTGCGATTGTTCTCGTTAGAGTTTCTTCTGTTCTCTGTGCGTCTCATGCAGGTTATATTCAGTTAAAAATCAAAACGATAAAAATGGTGCATTTACTGCCTCATTCCTGTTGAGCAGCGGCTGTAGATGAGTAACCACACGAAAGCCAAAGTTTTATCACGGAGTTGGTTAAAAATAGAACTCCAGTCGTCATAAAGTTCTGCAAGTACACAACACTTTCCACTCAGTTCTGTTGTACAAAACCTGCACGTGCTATGGCAATTAAAAAAACACAGCGGTGTCCTGTAATAAATTGTGAATGTATGTTTTGTCAGTAGCGTGAAGTCTCATTAAACCTGCAAAATGTCACAAATCAAATGCTTTAGTCCAAACCAGGGGTGTCAAACTCACTCACAAAAGGGGCCAAAATTAAAACCTTTTTCAAATTAAGAGCCCGTTTCAGAATCTACATCAACTCAAATCAGATACACAGCATCTTTTCTTGGTCACAGGTTCCTCAACAAGAGTTTGATTGTTCTCATTTGATGTTCTCTGTTGTGCTTTCAACATTATAATCAAAGATTACTGAAAAAAATTAAAGAGAAATAAATATTTGATGTTTCAAATATCAGCTCGGGGGCCAGAGAAGATGTGAGTGAGGGCCACATTTGGCCCCCGAGCCTTGACTTTGACACATATGGTCTAAACAGAGCGCCCCAAGACGTTTCTTCTGTGTGGAGGTTGAAGAAGACGTCCCGCAGGATGTTGGAGAACCTGAAAGTGGAAACTTGAACACCGCTGTGATGCATTCACTGGCAGAGGAAAGCTCGGTGCAAGACACTGAGAGCGTCCTCACCTTTTCAAACCTCTGATTCCTGCTGCAGCCGACATGACGCAGCCTGAACATGGAGCTCAGAACTTCCTGTACGGAGCTCATAGATCCTCTCTAATGCCCTGACGTGTGTGAGACATCGAACCTGCAGCTGTCAATCATCCAGACACCACACCTTCGGTCAAATCACAGAAACGTGTCAGAAGTGAAAAACTTCTCAAGTTACGTTTTGTTGCTGAAGCCTCCAGAGCAGTTTGTCCCTCCATCCAACTGTTGTTTTGCAGTTTTGGTCACTTCGTACCCAGAATTTTTATCCAACCATCATCTATCTGTCCATCCGTCCATCCATCTGTCCGTCCGTCCGTCCATCCATCTGTCTGTCCATCCATCCATCCATCCATCCATCCATCCATCCATCCATCCATTATCTTTTACCCGCTTCTTCCTTTTCAGGTCACAGGGGTCATCGGTGCCCATGTCCAGCAGTCATTGTGAGAGAAGCAAGGGACACCTGGACAGGTCTCCAGTCCATCACAGGGACACCTGGACAGGTCTCCAGTCCATCACAGGGACACCTGGA
>JAVCKU010000052.1:20916968-20935947 GCA_032273985.1 Hypsolebias coamazonicus | reverse complement strand
TATTTTAAATTATTTAGCACCTGCTGCACCTTTGTGCAGCCCACACTGCAGGATAAACTTCCTGCTGCAGCTGATCAGCTGCTCTCCGTGCAGCAGAGAAGTGGGCGTGGCCAAGAGTAATTGCAGGGAGCTGAGATCATGACACGCTGTGCTCTTTAGGGTTTAGAAACATTGTTTAGAATATTGCAAGAGTGTGAGAAGGGTTTAAAATGCTGTTACACACACACATATAAATAAATAAATAAATAAACTATATAAATATATATATAAATACAAAAATAAACTACTACTTACTACTTGTACTACTATTCCTACTTTGCGGTTTTTCACTTATCGAGGATCTTTAGGGTACGGATCCCCCGCGATAAACGAGGGACGACTGTACGTCGTTTTAAACCAGTTATATTTCAAGCATAACTGATTTATGATCATCACATAATTTATTGTGATCAGTTCTGTTTAACTAACAAATTACAAATAAGAAGAAATTAAAAGCTCAGGAGGAAACTAAACTTCAGTAGTTTTTAAATATCAGGTCATTTTTAGCAGCAGATACTGAACCAATCAATATTTAACATTTTTAAGTCCTAGATTTTAAAAATAAAACCCTCGTCTGAAAGTTTTCAAATCATTTTCTTCATTGTGTTCAAACGGTTTTAATTTGAAGGTTAATCATTTAGTTTGAAACGAGAAGGTTTCACGACGATATGATTCATAAATAAATAAAAGGTGAAGACGGTGTGGTCTTTGGTTTGAAGCCGAGCGAGGCGCTCGTTTTGTGCGTCGGACCTGGATGAGGGAGTCGAAGGTCTTCTTCTGGTGGTGCTCGGGGATGATCTCCGTCAGCAGGACGTACTCGCTCTGGGCCAGCTTCACGAACGCACTGATGCAGTGGATGTACGAGTCGATCTCGATGTCCAGCACGTCGTCTTTCCCTGAGAGGGACACGGACAGCTGCAGTCAGACGGGAGCTCTGCGGTCCTGTTCAAAACTCCTGATCCACCGCTCAGATTTAGAACTCACTAACGAGGAAGCAGAACTTTTTAAAAGAGGTTCTCAAAACCAGACCCACAAAAACCAGCAGCAGAGAGCGAATCCTGCTGGATGAAGAGCGCCAGCGTGACTAAAACCAGCAGGTTTATCCAGTTAGAACAGCTGGATGTTGGTATTTTTGATCAAACGGAACAGAAATGAGCAGTCTGTAAACTTCCTCTGTGACTGAAGACCCCTCACATGTTGCACGACTCAGTGGAGGTCTCGACTTCAGGAACCACAGCTCTGACTTCCTGAAAGTCCTTTTTGTTTGGACTTTTTCCACAACATATTAAGAATCATCCTGTTGGTGGTAAAATATAATTTCCCATCAAACTGTTACCTTTACTTATAAAAACACAATAAATGCTTTTGTGATGGACCAGGTAATAAAAACATCTGACAGAAACGCTGCTAACTTGACCACAAAATAAGGGTCGGAGTTGAAAACTAGAACCCAACTGATTTATCAGTAGGACCAATAATTTAGGTCCACATAGGCGTTTGAGGACAGTGATAACTGTCCCATTATTTACAGATAAAAGTATTTCCAATTTTCACCCCTAAAATGCTGGAACGTAATGTTACAATGTATCCAATGTATCCGTAATGTTACAATGTATCCAGCAGAGGGCGCATGAAGGCTACAAGTCATGGCCGTTCACTTAAGTTTCATTTTCCGCGCAGCTGAAGCAGCGAGCAGTACCGTGTAACATACTTAGCTGAACAGAGCACGGTCAGTTCATTTTAACTGATCAGTAAAATAAATCAATAATAAATTCTCTTCAATCCTCCAACCTGCTTGTCATTAGCTACATGCATCTCAAGGAAGCAAGCTAACGTTTAGATAACCTAGCATAGGCTAATGCCTTGTAAAACTTTATCCTGAACAATAAATCTAACAGAGGTAAAATATATCAGTGTTAGTAACGTTATCTTTGTCGTCCTCAATAAAAAGCATTGTCTGAAATATTTACTTCTCTACGAAAAAATAAAATAAACTCTGCTGCAGTCAGTACTAATCAGACCTTCACCGTACGTGACTGTTTACACAATGACCAGGATGTTTCTTTCTTTAATTTATATTTTTGTAACACGCTTGATAACTTTAGGTGAATATTGGAGGATAGAAAATGTGAACGCACGTTAAGACCGTTTTTATGACCAGCGCGCCGCTCGTTAACCTACTGTGGGTCTAGGTATTACGTGGATCTGATTAGCTTAGCTTCATGGCTGCTAACAGACGCACTAAATGAAGCCCTGCTCCACTCGCTGTTTAGATTCTGGACAAAGCTCAAATATTTTCCGCCATTATTATCGGCGGTCACCTTCCCCTCCCAATATCAGTGTCAGCGACAGCCAAAGTTTCCATATCGTTTGGGCTCTAATAAACTAAAAACACAGACAGATCCGGAGAATTACCGGAGAACTTCTGTTAACGACCAATTTAAAAGATTACAGGAGAATAAACCCTTCAAGAGACAAAGTGGATCAGGACTTCAGAACAGGACTGTGGACGTCCTGGACTGGGCAGCTAGCGTTCAGTGGCGTTTCAGCAGCAGGTGAGTTTTAATGTCACGACTTCCTGTTTTCACTTCACTCCCCCTCGTTCTCCCGGCACTCACCTGTGGCGGCCCCGTGCTTCTCGTTCAGGGCGTCTGAGGGGTGTTTGACCCGCGGGTCATGATCGTGTCCTGCTGGGTGGAGGGAGGGTGGGGGGACAGCACAGACACTGGTCAGACCAGATGGTTCTAACCAGGATGGGGGGTGGGGGGAGGAGGAGACAAACCTGACCCTGGATCAGCTGCTCTGACCGCCACCAAGAACCAGCGAGGAGGCAAGTGCAGAAGAAAGGACACCCACTGAGGTGTGTGTGTGTGTGTGTGTGTGTGTGGTGTGTGTGTTTAAATCTGTCGGTGCGTGTCATTCCCCAATCACGTTTCCACCGCTGAGCTTCACGGGCATACGTTTCCCAGAATGCATTTCAACCAAGCTCCTGAATATCTTTTCAAACTTTTTATTTTTGCCGTTCTGCTGTTCTGGGTGAGTAAGATTTACAGCAGCTCCTAAAAACAGTAAAATAATAAAGAGTAAAATGTTCAAATACATAAAATATTATCTGAGTAAATTATAATAAGATATTTTAATTTTTTATACTTTGCAAATATGAACAAATGTCAGGCGATCATGTTTCATATAAAAAAGAACTTAAGAGAAATTTTACACCAGATGACAATTTTAGGAAATACTAATCTTTGATGTTTTAAATAAAAAAAAAGGTTTTATTATTATAAAGTTTTTTTTATTGTTTAAACAAAGATCTGGTCATAATCTATGAAAGTATTTTTGTAGAAAGTGAACATTTGCCTGGACTTGACTCTAAAAACGTCCATATCTCCTGGGAGCTCCTCATTAACTTTAAATTATAAATAAGGTAAATGGAGCCGTTTCAGCGGTGGAGACGTTTCAGAACTGGTCAGTTCAATTAAAGTTTTGTGTCTGAAGCTGCCGTGACCGACGGACGGATTCTGTGACCCAAACGCAGAAAGTCAAGAAAAGACCGAGGAGTTTTACCTTCCAAAGGAGTGAGGTTAGAGCCCCCCTTTTTCCCATCCAGCCCATGCTGTGAGTACTGTTTCAGAAGGTTCTGGGCCTTCCGAATGGTTCCTGGTCCCAGAACCAGAAAGAGAGTCCAGAGGAGGGCAGCCAGGTCCAGACAGCCAAGAAACACAAAGAAGGAGAAGAAGGAGAGAGCTCGGAAGTGAGTGATGCAGACAGAACATCCCTCCACCACAAGGCAGCCAGCGAGGGGGGGGGACACCACCACCACAGACACACAACATGAGACAAACTACAGACGAGCTGAAGCAACTCCAGGGTCATGGAAGAGAACACACAGGTTAGAGATCATCATCATCATCAACAGTTTAACATGTTCAAAATAACACGGCTCAGACGACGGCCTCGCTCACAGCTGGCGCTCCGTTCTCACCACAGCTGGACAGCAGGTGTGGCGTGAACTGCCCCCACCTGCACTGAAAACACGCCGGACCCCTTTAATCTGCACACGACCTGTGGTCTGATCATAATCTGTCGAGAACCTGCAGGACACCCCCCCACCCCCCCACCCCGCTCACTGAACTGATGAACGGTTAGCACGTTAGCATCGTTAGCGTCAGACCTTCACAGAGCAACCAACAGCAGCAGCTTCGGTCAGAACGTCTGACCCGGACTGGACCTCCGTTTACAGCAACAGCTCTTTAACTCGGAGCAGCACAAGTTCATCTGTGATTCCACTGATTTAACCAAGTTCACTTGTAGTAAAACAAAATGTTTAAAACCTGACAACAAACGGAGCGGAGAGCTGGAAAACGTCGACTCATCTGAGGTGGAGAAGTTCTCTGCAGAGGTGAAGCACCTGAACACAACTTTAAATTCATGTCAAACAGCTGGGATATGGAAACACTGTGCTTCTTTCAGCTAACTCTCTCATCTGTGGCCCTTTAAAGCTTTGACCAACACTAACGTCATACTGTTTTTAATGGTTTTTTTAATACCCACAACAGAAAATGTGAGTTTTAGCAGTTTTTTTGTTGTTAATTTTCTGTAAATTTGTGAAAGATACTACTTCACAAAACATTTACATTTAGCTACTTCACTTATCCAACCTCCAGGCTTACAGCGGATCATTCTCTCAAAAAATAAAATAAAACATCAACTTGTTCATAAAGATGTCTCGTTTTCTGCATTCTTTAAATTTATGTTTTATTACTTCAAAGTGGTATACTGGATTTTGAATCAGAAAAAAGACTTGCAGAAGTCTGCAGACTTGGTTATTTCCCTGCTTTGGTCTTTCCTTTGATCCTAAAATGTAAAAATATCAATAAATGTAAAACTTCATTACTGTATGTATTTTTAGTTTTATAATGTCACTCCAACTGGCCAGAAAAGCCCTCCTGCAACGACCTCTAAGTGGCCCATGGGCCACCAGTTGACAAGCAGCTTTTGCAGCTCCACATTGTATTTAGTGAGCGAGGTGGCAGAAGTGGCTCGTTCGATCAAAGAGGCTGCAGACTCCTGGTCCAAACAATCGATCATCAGCGTATCAATCAAATGTTTGGGGCCAGATGAACAACTTGCTCCTCACAGAAACAGCCTGAGGACACCAAATGGTTCGGATAAAAGGTTTGGAAGCTCAACCATCCAGGTAGATGATAACAAAAAGTTAAATCATGTCATCTGGACTTTTGATGGGTGGTTCTCCTTTTTGCGTGTGTAAAGTTCTGGGAACTCCACAGCAGGCCGTCTTGAAACGAGGAGGTGCTATTTATACAACAGACCTCGATGGCAAGCCTCAGACTGATGAAGTCTTTCGGATGAAAGACAAAACGCTTCTTCCAAAAAGGATCTGTCCAGATGACCTGATTTATCCTTTTTGTCACACAGAGGATGTTTATGTTGGAAACATTTGAAACATTTAAGGATTATTAATAAAAGCAGTGGACTCTGTCTTGCAGTGATGGTGAAACAACCATCTGCGCTGCCTATCAGCCAAACTTCACACCTGAAGCATCGAACCATTTAAACTAACTATTTGAAATGCAGCGCAGGTTTCACGACTAAAAAAAGCTGGGAAATGACATTAGTTACACACAAACACAGGCGCACGAAACACAACAAACCTTTAGTTTCACAGCAACAGCTGGATGGAGGTGAGTCTGGAGCCGCGACCGTCCTGTTGTTTTTAATGAGCCTCACCTTTTCTGAGTGACTCACACGTCACCGTGAAACTAAAGGTCTTTACGTTAAAAATAAACTCCATTTGAGCCGAGAGAGGAAACGAGACAGCAGCACGCACACGCCGGAGCTTTGTTTTACCTGGGAGGTAGACTGTCGCCACAACACGGGTTAGAAGAGAGGACAAGATGGAGGACGGTTAGAACCCAAGACAGGAGCAAACGTTCAGCGACAACAGAAGCAGCTTGTCGTGGCTGGAAGGAGGAAAAAGAGTCGTAGAGACAAAAACAAGGCGTCTGCAGCTGACCTGGTCTCTTCGGCGCCTTCTTAGTGGGCGTGTCCTTGCGTTTGGTTTGGACGGCGGGCGAGTAGAGGATCCCCGAGGAGGCGCTGTTCTTACGGAAATGATCCTTCAGACCCTTGATGGAGCGATCCAGCTGGCTGGACCGGATCTGGTAGTACACGTTCATGAAATCTGAGCGGGACAGAAGAAACGTCACTTCAACGGGAGTCCAGCACGATTTTATATTTAAAGATGTAAATCTTTTTTTTTTTTTTTTTTTTTTTTTACCTCTGAGCACAAACATAAACTGTTAACATTTCTTATGATGGACTGAAATACTCGTGTTTTTATCATTTTACTTGATCTTATTTCGACAAATACTGAAGGATCGTACGTCTAAAACAGATTTTATTCATGTTGCAGCAAAAAGCCATGACATCTGTTCAAAGACGAATTAAACCAACAGTGTTACTGATTTAATCCTCAATCAGAATCAGATCAAATCACATTTTAGTCTTTTTTTAATCTGCAAAAGAAAAAAACTAAAATACTGAAGTTTGAATCAATAAACTTGAAGCACACTCAATAAGCCAGGCAGAAAAATCTGACAAGGATAAGTCTGTCCTCACAAGAAGGAAAGGAACAAGAAGAATCATCATCTGAGCAGAGGACCTGACTGAACCTTGTTAGATCACAGGCTGATGCTGAACAATGTCTTCGTTTAAACATTTGACGTTTGCTGTTTCACTGTTAGTAAAATAGGAGCGATCAGATTTGTGAATCGCTGCGCTCTGTTGTTGTCGTTTACATTTTACACCACGCCCCCACCCCTTCAGAGCCGGGGCTGTAAGAACCGAACCGACAGCCGTACCCTGGTTGCGTCCGTACTCCACCAGCCAGCCGGAGATGCAGATGATGTCCTGGAGCACGGCCTCGGGCAGATGTTCCAGAACCACCTCCTCCTGCAGATCCATGTCTTCGTCCACGCTGATGGTGTCCAGGATGAGGATGGGGGGGACGGGTTTACTGTAGCGGGTCAGGAGGCTACGGAACTCCGCCTCCAGCAGCTCTTTGCCTTTTTCAAAACGAGCTTTCTGCAGAAACATTTTTAAATAACTTCAAACCGCTTCCTAAATTGTCTTTGCATTTTTATACGACATGTGGAGCCATGAAGATAACCAGGATGTTCTGAAGAGTCCATCAAAAACTCATCGACAGTCCAGCAAACCGTTTCAGATGGAAACAAACAGCAGGTGATGGCCGTACCACTGTGTTGAGCTCGGGACTGTCAGGGTTGTTGTCCTGAAAATACTCCACAGCTTTCTGGATCTTTGCGATACAAGCCAGATACTCGTCCAGTCTGCCTGCAGGTCTGAGACAGAACAAACATCACCATGCAGAACCACGTCCACATCTGGACTCAGAGGCGGTCCTCACCCCTCCCGGATGATGCGGTCCGTGTCTTTGGCCACATGGTAGTAGCTGATGACGTGGTCCATGCAGGACAGGGTTTTGTCCACGTTCTCCTGCAGCCGCTGCAGGTTCTCCGTCTGTTTGTGGACCGGGATGATGGAGTTCTCCAGCTGCATCAGACGGCTCTCAAACGAGGACAGGATGGAAACCTTTGGACAGGAAGACACGCACGCAGGTCAAAGAGTCCATCACATGAAATACCTGAGAAACCTGCTGTTTATTATAAAAACACCTAAAGGCGCCTGTGGAGATTGTGTTGAAACTTCCTTTAAGCCTAGATCTTCACATAAAAAAACAATAACTACTTTTAGCTTAATTAAAATAAAGTCTGACTCAAAATAAGCAACAATTATTTAAAAGTTTCCTTTTATTCTCCGCAACAGGATTAAACATTTATTATTTAAAGGTCTACTGAAACTACTGCGGTACTTTCTTCTCCAAAACATTTGAACACGTTCCTGAAACTTCTGTTTTTTTCAGCCTCATGATGCAGAAAAACCTAAACTGCAGAAAATTTGAATAAATCCTGAAAACAATATGGCCGCACACTGACAGAGTACAGGAGCTGATAAGGGACAAAAAAATGATAAGAACTATTTGAAATGAATGAGCCCTCTGAGTTTTTCTTTCTTTTGCAACTTCAAGTAATTCCTGACAAAAACAAGCTCCTTTTCACTAAACAAAAATCCACCTGAAGCCGTTTCATTTAATGACTGAAAAATATCAGATGATACAAACCAAGTTTATTAAACAGCTGAACTGAATCTTTCTAAAATATACAGTAAAAAATGATCAATGAAGTAAAAGAGAAATAATAATAAACTGAAGCAAATAAAACAATGTGAAAAAGACAGACTCCAGAAAAGGAGGTTTGTCTCAAACAAACATATACTGTAGCTAAATCACTTTTCAATTGCACATTTAAAGAAGTTAATTTAAAAATGTACTGGTACTATGAGCAGATAAACATATACGGAACTAACTGTGCAGTTTGAAACAGTTTACTCTGGTAGTTCTACAAAACATATTAATATGAAAATCTGAAATGTGGGTGTGCACTCATTGTAAACAAAGCCCTTTAGTCTGCATACTTTAATCAACCAATCCGAGCATAAATTTGAATCAGTAACTCAAACCTGTCAGATTGAATCAGGTCAAACTGCTGGTCCAGTGACGTCAACACCACCGACCAGTTTTCAGTCACTTCCTGTTTCCTCAGGTAAACAAACACACCTGGTAGTTGGCAGCAGGTCACACGTTCTGTTTACAAATTTTTCATTTATGACACTGTAACCATCAAAATGAGAAAATACTGTTCCAGTTTTATTTAGTACTTTATGAAGATAATATGTTTTTAAATGTTTGTTTTCAGCTTTTCAATTTATAAATTAAATTGTGTTGTACTTTCATGTGCATTTTGGGATTTGGTTTACTCTGGGATTTTTCAGTACGCTTTATGAATAAGTATCTTGACTGGATGGAACCCTCATTGTTTGTTTGTTTTTCCTCACCATGCCTTTGGTCAGCTGATCGCTCTTCTCCAGGTTCTCTCTGATGAAGGACAGAGTTTCCTGTTCCTGTAAAAACCCGCAGAAAACCAACAGCTCACCTCGCACCGTCTGACAACACTGACATTACGTTACAGATGATATTATAACTGTGCGTGTTTATTTAAAACTTTAAAATTAGCCAAACGAAGCCTCTTCCTGTCCACGATCGGTGTGTCGGACCTGCTTCAGTTTCTCCTCGATCTCCCGCTTCCTGGCGGACGCGTCCTCGACAGGAATCATCCTGGAGCTAACTCCCATCAAAGCACGGTCTTCAGAGGAACATAGGAATAAATAGAACCTGTTTATTTCATGAATACGACAACTAAACGCTGCTTATCCCAAAAAGCTAAAAGTAGCAAAGACAAGTAGGTTCGGCATCAGTTTTAAGCTAGCAGCTTCCGGTTGAAGTTTCAGAATAAAATGACTGAAGTTTTTTTTTTTTTGTTTGATTTTTCTTTACTTTCATTTTAACAGATTTATCTCGTAACAAACGAAACACATTAAAGTGCATCTATAGAGCAAAATACCTAATTTAAGTCGTGTTATGTTGGTTATTCTTCACAATTTAAGAAAAACGAGTTTTATTATGAAGGCAAGTCCACCCAGCTTCCGCTTAGGTGTTATCGTCTCTTCCGGATGTAAAATTTATTTACTTTTGCCCAAACCAACAAAATGTTTATTGGAGAAAAACCCGTGTTGAATTATTTTACATTAAATAATGTTAAAATGATTTCATTTCACTCGGTCACGCGAATGTTCTTGGCTGTAAAAAGAAATTAATAAGATTTGAAATAGAATGCTGCAGTTACCAAAATCAAACGCTGGATGTCGCTGTCGGGTGTAGCACAGACAAATAAAGTCAATAAAATAAAATGTAGCTAAAGGTTTTATTTGAACGCCTTTATGTTTTACGTTCTATAAATAGTTTAATCTGTGATAAACAAAAACAGCATTTCATTGAAGCTGTCCCGTGTTTAGTTTTATACAGAACCCAGAAATTTGAGACTCAGACTTTTAGTCCTGTTAAGGTCGTAATTGGAAAACATTAATTGTGACTGAATCAATCAGATTTTTGTTTATCAGACTGCAAAATCCTACATTAACGTGAGTTAAACAAACATTAAAGAATGAATCAGAAACTTCCATCATCTTAACCACAGTAATGGTAAATACTAAATGCAAAACTTTATTTGATGGAACGTTATTTAAATTAAACTCACCTCTTTAGTTTCAGGGCACATGAAGTCAAAAATATAAATAAACAGTTAACTATAAGTGCAAGGTTTAAAACAACAGTACTCCCTCAGTTTATTACACAAAGGTTTTCATAATAAGTTTGTTCTCAAAGTCATTTAATTATTGCAGTCTGAGAATACAAAGCATTTTAAAGTTTGAAGTTTTTAAGAAAATTGTAATAAAACTGTTGAAAAAATTGATTTTCCCCACACGGGTGCCTGATTTGATTCTATATTTACACTTGTTTGTATTTTTTTGCATTTATATTTATGGGTAAATAACAAAGACTTTTTTAACGCTTAAATGTTTACAAATATATTTGCACAACAGAAGATGGTTCACATAATTTGTTTACTTACATATTTACACAATAGTTTACGTCATCTTTTATGGAAACAAAAACTGTTCATACAAACCTTCTGAGAAATGGTTTAATGTTACATAAAGTTAGATAAAAAAAAAAAGTTGGGTTTGTGAGACTAAAACATAAAACTGCAGTCAGTCTGATGTTTCATGTTTAACTGTTCCAGCTGGTTTTTTTATTGCTCAGCTTCAGTTTATGTAAAAACACCAAGCTTCTACCTAAAAACCAAAACTGTTGTTTTTGTCCGTGTTGAGGTTTAAATGAGTCCAGTTGGTGTGAAAGCTTGAATAACGTGGCAGCGTGACTACGATTCCTCTTCTTTAGACAGAGCCTGTCGATGAAAAACACGGTTCAGAAACTGCACCTCAGATTCTTCTCCAGGGTCCAGGCAGAAACCATCTCACCTGTTTGAGGAACTGTCGGCCAAAATAATTGGTGGCCATGTTCTTCAGGTTGGTGTTTCCCCCGACTTTACATCGCACGTACCCGTACAGGTTGGCTCCCTGCAGCACCACGCCCATGATCACTAAAGGCTGACGGGAACATCGCAGCTTTAGAAAAAAAACGTAGGAAAATTCTTGTTTTTTAACCAGAAAAGATTAAGACGGCGACTGAAAGCCTTACCATCCATTTGATCTTGACTGAGAACAGTACGCTGAAGGCAAAGACGACCCAGATGACGGGGCAAATAATCAGCCCGAGCCAGAAGATCCGAGACTCTGAATCAGACAACTGCTGCTTCCCAGATCCCTGCAGGAAACAGACTCAGAGTCAGGACACCACGGCCCCAGTGACCGCACACAAGCGAACGGATCAGAACCGTACGGTCCACGAGTGGAACGCACATTCCTCGACTCGAACACCCAGCGGCTCTGTCCGTCGTCGTCCACCTGGTTCCACCACCGCAGGCCGACCATCAGCCTCCCCGTGACGTTCTGGAAACCAACAGTTGGTCCAGAAACATCAACCAATCAAAGCTTCCCACCAAACTGCTGGTCACTGGATTTACATTTGATCAACTTCTGGACTCGTCCTGATTGAAGATGGCCGCCACGTCTAAGCAAGTCGTCCTCAACACATAAACTCCATCACATGATCTCAGTGTTGCAAAGATTACACAATTTATTTTATGGTTTGACCAAAACAGATACTAAACTAACTCTGACAGGAACTGATTTTAGTTGAAACTTTGGCATGAAAGGTGGCGGGTGATAGGCATTTGTTCAAAGAATACCAGGTCGATCATTTCAGTCATGACCATTAACTCCAAGTTTAGACCTGAAACTTTGAGGATTTAAGTTACTGCATTTCCTTTAGGTCCCTAAACGGATTTATCCTTTAAATGTTTAAACATTTATCAAAAATGCAATAAAAACTAAAAAAGCTAAAAATAAGGGATTTATTTTCCATTCTTGCTGATCTGATTATTTCAGTGGATGTTTTGACTTAAAAAAAAAAAAAAAACTCCAACCTTCACTGTCCAGAAGTCGCAGGACAGCAGGAGGATGACTGTGACCATGGAGGCGATGAAGCTGGCGCTGAGGAGGTCACAGAGGAGGTAGACCAAGGTAGCGCTGACTCTGAAGAAGAGGTGGAAGAAGGACGCCACGGGATGCCTGAAAACACATGTTCAGATTTACAGACGGAGCTCATGCATCGTGCTGCTCCCGTCAACAAGCGCCGCACGCTTCAGCTGTTTAATGATAAAAGATATGATGCAAAACGACATCTCAAAGATAAACATTCAGGTTTTAGAAAACAAAATTTAAAAGTGGTTAACTTTTGATTTTTTTTTTCAGATAGAGCAAAGAAAAATTGCTTTTAAGTTGTAAAAAAAAAAAAAGTTTAAAAACGCAAACAAAATCTTTTAATAAGAGAATATTCACAGACCTAAAGAAGACATCAATTTAAAAAATAATTTTTTAATTGTTGTGGTTTTTTGTTTTGTATAAGGCAACTTAAAAAAAACATGTTTAGATTGTAAAAGGAACAAAACTGTCAAGAAAGAAAAGTAAAAATAATATATTTTTGGAAAGTATAGGCCAGGGGTGTCCAAACTTTTTCCCTGAGGGGACAAACTGAACATCAATCAAAGGGCTGCGGGACGACTGCAATAATAGAATACACAACAATATAATACACAAAAATATAATACACAATAAATAATACATAACATGCAAATAGTCGTAAAGTCCTTTTATTTTTCATAGAGTTGTTTAACCTTCCTTTCTGTATAAAGAACATTAAAGAAGACAAAATATAACAAGTCATATACAGGTATAGGAAATTAAAACAAACATTTACATTTCTTTCAGTATGTAGTGCAATATGTCAGCACGTGCACATCCAGCAGCAGAACAGCAGCAACAAGAAGACGGTGCGTCGGCTGCAGCTGACCCACTGAGAGGTCCTGTAGGTGTGGGTGAGCCAGAGGTCTTCTGCTCCTGGACTTGTTCAGGTTCTGTTCACAGATGTGCTGCCCAACAACGAGAACATCACCTGACGCTGCGGTTCTGACGAGACGTGTACAAACGTCTGAGGTGTAGTGACGTGAATTTATTCCTGAGCTCAGAATCAAACTGAAACTCAACTAAGTGCTGTGGTCACCCAACAAATATATTGCTTCATCAGTTCAACAGAACCAAGAGACCCACCCTGTCCACAGAACAGTGTCCTGCCAAGGCAGGTGACTACTGTCTGTTCTACATTAAACAGAATCACAGGATGAATTTTGTGAGAAAACTGTAAAAAAATCATCTGAAAATGAAATTTCCATCCAAAAAGTCAAACAAAGACCAAAGAGCACAAAGTTCCTGACAGTCAGTTGTGGAACATTTCCACGGTCAGCGACGACGTGAAGCTGAATGTCGGGTGAAGGAGAAGTGGGGACGGAGGTCATGACCTCTACAGGAAATGACCAGTTGGGCTTTTTTTGAGTTATCCTGTTCTACCACACAAAAGCGATCACTACTGAAATATTCTGTTCCTCATCAAATACAAGTGTTAAAGTGAACTAAAGTCCAAACCTGAAAACTTCTGATGCTCTCAACTCAAAGCTGACTGACCCCAAATACTGAACAATATTTCTCTCCAAACAGGAGAAGTTTCAACCGGTCAGGAAAACTTACTTAACGCTCCTCTTTGATGTTTTTCCTGCATCTTCTTCGGCATCAAACAGAGACACGTCTTCATCGTTGGCATCCTGAGGGATCAGTAAGGAAGAGGCTTTACCCATGAGACTAAAGTACTAAATTGTCCACATATGGACAGGTCAAAGGTCAGAGTGTCACAAATACATAAGACTTTTACTTAAAACTCCGAACGTTGTCAACTGACAATTACATCTATTTTAAATAATTTCCTCCACATTTTTTATTTTCTTTCTTTAAACAAGCCCAGAAAGTTATCACAACACAAATTACATCATCAGTCCTCAAATAAAATGTGACTTTTTAACCAAAAAAGAAACATCCCATCAACAAATCTTCATAAATTTATGACTAAATATCAAAGACATTTCATCTTTTTTTTTTTTTTTGCATTTTTCTCTGATTTGTGAAAACAGAATAATTTGCTTATAAGTGTAACAACCAAGATACTAAAAGTTATATATTTTATTTCATGCACAGTGAAGCTTTAATAATTTGACTGTTTGCATTTTATTTAAAAAGACAACTTGTAAAAGCCTAAAGTAAAATGTTATATAATGTGGGTAAATATTGATTGCATAAAAAAATATTTCTATGAAAATGTTCAGGTACAAAACATTTTTGGGGCCGAGATGGTGTACGGGCAGGGCAGCTGACGACCCCGAAGGTCATGGGTTCCATCCCCAGTCATTGCACATCTTGTGGCACCTCTGAGCAGGACACCCTATCCCCAGTTGCTCGCCGGACGCCCTCCACAGCTGCCCACTGCTCTACCCGGTGGTGGATGGGTTAAATGCAGAAAGCCAATTTCGCCATTATGAGAACATAAAATGATGACAATCCATATAATAACACATTATTTGTATTTAGAAAGCTGTAACTATTTGAAGGACCTGAAGAACTTTAGAGCCAAAGATTACATTAAAGTTTGTCTCGCTGGAAGGAAAACAATCAAAACTGAGGTGACTGATTTAGTGGTGACAATCTTTAAAACGTTACCAAAATAGAGTTTGACGTCAGTTTCTTGCTGCTAGCAGCTACACAGTTAGCATTTAGGTTCAGTCCTGCTTAGTTTTAACACTACAGAGTAATTACCCAGCACTCAGAAACAACAAAGTCTTGCTAAAGATGGTTCTGTTCGTTTAATTTATACTTTGTTTTGTTTTTGATGATTGTAAACAAAATAAAGACGGAGAAGCTAACGTTAGCCACAAGTTAGGTGATATAAAACACTACAGATTTAAGTAATATGAAACTATACGTTTAGCCGTACTATAATACAAACTGAAAAAATACTAAGGTGAAGTTACCATAAATTAAAAAAAACACTTCAGTGTTGAAAAAATAAATAAGTGAAGAGAATTTTGCTGCTACATGTAGCATGCTAAATCTATTAGCAACATTAGCAGAACAGCTGTCTGCCTCCGGAGGAAACGTTCGGGAATTTTTTTCTTCCTAACATGGACCGAACCTTCACTGGTTTCTTTAACAAGTCGTTATTTAAACAATAAAAGTTAAATTATATCACTTACTCCTGTTAACATGTTGAATTCTAGGCAGGCGCTTCCTGGTTACATGCTCTGCTACACGTCAAAATACACAGAGGAATCACGTGACCGAAACGTCCTCCTACGTGATTGCGTCACTACAGTTACACTGTACAGTATTTAAATTTATTTAATAGTAACATAGTGTTGGAAAACTAGAAAACGACTTTGTCTGGGGGATAAAAATAAATAAATAAATAAATAAAATCGAAACTTTTTTTTTTAATTGAACTAAATTTTATACAATTTTCTTTTAGCATTTTATTTGCTAAAACAAGTTTTATTTTAACTGAAATATCCTGATGCATGCTCAATAGTCCAGGTAGAAAAATTTTAAAAAGTTAATTCTGGTCCTCTGGACATTCAAAAAATAATAATATTAATAATAATAATTGTAGAAACGTTTTGTCTTTCGTCCGAAAGACGAAACGTTTCTACATTTTTTTTTAATGTCCAGAGGACTAGAATTAACTTTTTTAGATTTAACTGAAATAGTTTTCAGTTGTGACGAGATGTTACAATCCATCATTTGCCCTTTCAATAATTAATATAAACCTTATAACCATTGCGAAATAATAAAAAATACATCTTTAAAGATTTTAAAATACAAAAACTGGAGGCACAAGTTTGAATTTGTTTGTGGATTTTCTTTAATCCACACGTCAAACTTAAATTTATTATATAGGTCTATACAAATATCAAACTATTGTAACAACAGAAGTCAAAATGTTTTGATTTCTTCACATAAATAGTTTGATGCAGTGAAAGATCTACATGAATAACTGATCTAAATAATATTTTTATTTGCGTACAGAAAATATAGAACATCTCCAGTGACAGCAGTTCCAAAAGGCACACTGGGTCCACGAACGTAACAAAAGAGATGAAAACTTCACTTTGCATCAAAAACAATCAGCTTTAAACAAGATGAACATGTAAAGAGCTTGCGCTTTATGCCTGTCAACAGTTTTTAACCTCTGAGTTTAAGTCGGTACAACAACAGCTCCGTTCGCAGGTGAGGCGGGAGGGGAGGGGCTTTTCAGAGGTAACGGCTCCCCAGGAGCCACCAAGACGACAACGTTCTCCTTCTTTGGTAACCAGACAGCCGGGTACAACGGCTCCAGGAACTCCGCCTCGTATTTGTGGATGAGCGTCATGGTTTCATCCACACCGTAGAAAGCGATAAGGCCCCGGGTGTAGTCCACAAAAACCCCGATCCGAGTGAACCTCTCCACGTTCAGCGGGGTCTCCACGCCGCTGTGCCAGGCCGAGAAGGTGCGTCCGTTCCACTGGAGGCACCAGGAGAAGTTGTTCCCCGTGATGCAGCTGTTGCTCTCGCTGCCTTTGCGGTCGATGCTCTTGTACGTCAGGCCGATGTGCGCGCCCTCGCCGCTGATGTCCGCCTCGAAGTAGTGCCGGTTCAGGTAGAAGCTCTCTGCAGCCAGAACCTGGCGGCAGTTCTCGAAGCGCTCGGGTACGTCGGGGTACGGGTGCTGCCAGGGGGTGGTGTTGGTCACCTTCCTGTTGTCCTCGGTCAGGCGCAGGAACTTGTGAGCTGTGTCGGCATCGAAACTCACCTGGGCGGCGTCTGTGGAGGATTGACAACATGTCGGTCGTGTTACATAAAGAAGGAGAGTAAACAGAACACGAGACTTTAGTTTCTCTGTTTGTTCAACTAAAAGTTGTAAAACCCAGAGCCACCGCTGCTGGCGAGGAGCCAACAGGAACACACGACAAACATCTCCAACTGTCCAGATGTTTGTTTACATTTTAATCTCCTCACATTACTTTAAGTATAATCTGCTGCTCAGTTATTCCAAACTATAAAAAGGACTCATGAACAGGTTTTCATCTGAAGACGACCTGCAGACACGGTAAACGGAGCGCTCGGCTTGTGTCTTCTTCACAAGTTGCTGCGGTCACTTTCCGAGCCTCGGCACAACGGTTAAAAAGTCGTGGCGTTGCAGAGAAGACAGCTGAGCCTCTGTTTGTGGGTGTTCAAGCACCCCTGAGAAATTTAGAAACAATCATTTGGATTTTTAAAGAAACAGTTCTCAAACCTTAAATTCACCAAAATATTGAATAAATTTGAAATAAATATGGAATAAATGATGACACTCTTAAACAGACCAGGTAAATCTATGATTTCTTTCTTTTTGGCATGAGTCGAATCCTCAACGCCACCTGTCAATCAACCCAATACGCTCATCAGCAACTGACCAATCGGCAATCTCAATCTGTCCCAAAGGTAAACGACCCTTACCCGCAGGAGCTCCACCCCCTTTTCCTCCGACAACATTGTTGGGGATTGCATTACAAACACTTTGCGGTCAGAGGTTAATGGTTACATTAAAGGCTAAAGCTAGTTGTGCGTTTTTGTGTGCGGAGATATGTTGCAACTTCTGGTTGCATAAGTTTAATCTTGGTTTGCTCTGATCCTTTAAAAGTCCTGTTTGTGACAGAGCTCTTCATCTACGGTCATACCGCCCTGAACACGCCTGATCTCGGCAGCTAAGCAGGGTCGGGCCTGGTTCGTGCTTAGATGGGAGACCGCCTGGTCTGATACCAGGTGCTGTAAGCTTTAGCACTTCTCACAAAACTCACCATGGGGTGCCTTGTTCAATCCAAGAGCCACTGTCAGCACTGGGGGGGGGGCTAAGCACCCCTGAAGGTCAGATCCTAGAAGCGCCCCTGCTGCTGAGCACACGCTTCCAGTCCTGAGCGCAGCACGTTTATGAATATTAGAATCTGCGTCTGTTTTAACGGTTTTCATTGTTTTGGACTCAGTCGGACCAGATAAAGGTTCTGGAGCCAAACATCCCAAACAGAACTTACATTTCAGGAAGTCATCGCGTGTCTTGGGATCCGGTAAAGGCTTGTTGGGCTCGTCTTTACTCGTTGTGTCCACCGTTATCTTTATTCCTGTTTTGTCTGAAATTAAAGAAAATAAAATGGCTGATTCTGACCCGAACACACAGAAATATTCAAAGTATTCCCGCAGCTCTGGATGACCTCATGTGCGTGACACCAGCAGGTGACTCACGAGGCTAAAAATACTTCACGAGTGTGAACACGCCCAATCACTCAAAGAAACATCCAGACATTTGGTTGCACATTCTGCAGAGATTTCTCCGGTTTTCTCACCGATTCTGCATGTCGCCTTGACTTTCTCGATGTACGAGGACACAAGCGTTTCACAGAGCTCCTGCGTGGATTCTACGATGATCCGGCTGAAGGAGTTTAGACGGTCCATCAGGCCGATGTAGATCCCAGGGAGGGAGATGTCGGTGGCCTCTTTCTTCCACTCGGCGTACTCCTGAAACACAGACAGAGCAGAGGCTTCAGTCTGCGGAGTCGAACATCAAGAACGGAGCAAAAAGATCAGAGTTTGGTTTCAAGGTTTAAACTTTAAACTGAAATAAAAACATTCAAGGTTCTGTCTCATTTTCCCTAAAATGTAACTGGTGAATAAAGTTTAGGTTGAAGGAAATAAAATAAACATCTAAAACCATCAGATCTGATTTGTTGCGAAATATCACTAAAATTAGAAACATCTAAAAATGATGCAGAAAAACTGGTTCATGCATTTGTCACGTCTAGACTGGACT